>JAUEKW010000024.1:421768-433389 GCA_032274785.1 Ajuga reptans
TTTTCTACAATATAAGATAAGAGACATACAAGCAATCAGTAAAGACAGCAATAATGTGAAGAAAATATTTATTTCAGATAATAAGGAAATCCAATATACATCCATAAAGCGCAACAAAAGTTTGCTTTACTGTATACTCTATCAGGAAAAGGGTTGGAAATCCTCTTATATGGCAAGGATGGCGAAAGTATCAAATCAACTACCAATGCTGTATATAAAGAAGTCTTTCAAAATTTATAATATACAACTTTTTGTTTGATTTGAACTGATTTATTATTTCAATCTCAATTTAGGTCTTTTCTTTAATTTCTTGATTTTTTGGGGCGAAAGTTTCCCATCAAGTAAGGGGGTGTGGCATTATCTACCCATCATGTTAGAGCATCGCAATTTTTGCCCAGCATGTTGAGGGATTGATCAATTTCTGCTCAAATTTCGATGGAAAGTTCGAAATGCACGTGAAATGTCACATGCTTTGATCTCCGCCCGGCGAGTTTATGTGGCATATGACGTGGTGTCCTAATCAATTTGGAAACGTGCCACATAGGATAAATTAATGAACTTTTGTCAAATATGAAAAAAAAAATATGCAGGTGGAATATCACGTACTTTCTCTCTTGATTGTTCTTGACCCACTCTCCTCCCGGACACGGATGCCATGAACCCTGAACTTGAGACTGTAGGGGAGTCCCTTGATGCTGATGCCCTTACCATAGATTTGTTTAGCACATGCAATCTATTTTCTTATAAAGAGAACTCATAAATCCTATTCAACTTTATCCAATTTGTCTTCTCCATGCAACTAGTGGTAGCATTTTACATCCTGGTGAAGGGGAATGGGCGAGATCCCACTGTGGAGCTTTTCCAAATTTGTCACGAACTCAAATCTAAGAATGGAATTTTCTATCTAAGTTCTCGGAAGAGGGGGTTGAGTTACTGCGTAGGCAAACCTCCCAGTATTGATAAAGAGTGGAAAAGCAAGTATTTTTTGGTAACCCCGAAGTCAGGCACTTGGCCTAAGAGGGGTTTAGAATCTTAAAGAACCACGAAGGAAAAGGATTCAACTTACCTTTTTTTTTTAATGGGAATTCGATTCACTATTAATTCCTCATAACTTCTCTTATGTTGATTCTTGGTCATTTTTAAGCTAGCTCATATATTAAACCTCCGGAGTACACCAACTAAGATGAAACTAACATAAAAGTGTGAAAATAAAACTTATAAAAATACGAAGTACAATGATCTATATATTACTATAATTTTATATTCTTTTTTTCAGTGATACTTTATATTACCGATTTGCAAAAAATTACATGTAATTACAATTTAAACATGTTGATATACATTACTATATACTGAAAAGATAGATTTAATATTATCAAAAACTATCAATTATTATTCTTTCAATTCCTAAACAAAAGTCATTTTAGAAAAATAACTTTGTGCAAAAAATAAGTCATTCTAGTAAAGATGGTTATTTTTTCCAATATTGTCATTGGTCCCAACAAGACTTCCTAAACTTTGAAATATGTGTAGTGTGTGTAATGTATGTGAAATGTGTGTAGTGTGTGTAGTGTGTGTAATGTGTGAAATGTGTGAAATGTGTGGTGTGTGAAATATGTGAAATGTGTGGTGTGTGAAATGTGTAAATGTGTGTAGTGTGTGAAATGTGTGTGAAACGTGTAGTATGTGTAATGTGTGAAATGTGTGTAGTGTGTGTGAAATGTGTGTGTAGTGTGTGTAATGTATGTGCAATGTGTGTAGTGTACGTAATGTGTGAAATATGTGTGTAGTGTGTGTAGTGTGTAGTGTGTATAATGTGTGGGAAACGTGTGTAGTATTTGTAATCTGTGAAATGCGTGTGTAGTGTGTAAAATGTGTGTAGTGGTGTAGTGTGTGAAATATGGGTAGTGTGTGAAACGTGTATAGTGTGTGTAATGTGCGTGAAATGTGTGTAGTGTTATAATGTGTGTGAAACGTGTGTAGTATGTGTAATGTGTGAAATGCGTGTGTAGTATGTGTAATGTATGAAATGCGTGTGTAGTATGTTTAATGTGTGAAATGCGTGTGTAGTGTGTGAAATCACTGAAATGTATGTAGAGTGTGAAATGTGTGAAGTGTGTATGTAGTATGTGTAATGTATGTAAAACATGTGTAGTATGCGTAATGTGTGAAATATGTGTGTAGTGTGTGAAGTGTGTGAAATGTGTGTAGTGTGTGTAGTGTATGTGAAATGTGTACAGTGTGTGAAATGTGTGTAGCCTATGTAATATGTGTGAAACGTGTGTAGTATGTGTAATGTGTGAAGTGTGTGTGTAGTATGTGTGAAGTGTGTGTAGTGTGTTGCATACTGATCTTTATCTTAAGATCTGATGCACAGGCTCAACTCTTGTCAAGATCGAACCTATGCATCAAGTAGCCATGGAATGAGAACAATCGAACCCACACACCAGCTACCCATTAACCAAACTCTTCTCTTTCATCTTCATCTTTTTGGTATTTTATTGCGTTAAAAATCTATAATAAAATAAAGGTAAAACGTATCTTAAGATCCTTGAACTATACAGAAATATTTCAAAAAATCCTAAACTATAAAAATATTTGAAAAGATCATTAACCTGTTCAAAAACGTTCGGAAAGACTTTTAAATTACCCACGGATGTTTGAAAAATCCCCACACTAACACAGGGTTGAAAAGGTACCTAAATTATAAATAAGGTGTTTTGTGTAAGTTGTCAATAATCAAATGCTTGATAATTACATGTGTACAGACAAGTACGACACTTTTTAATAGTTAAACGATCTTTTTAAACATATTTAAAGACTCAGTGAAATATTCATCAACAATCCCCTCCCTAGGGCCTTAAGATGCATCAGTTTAGCTTTCTGCAAACTAGCAAAAGGACAAAGATCACATCAAACTTAATCAGAACCCGGCTCCAACAAATCTACTAATCGCTATATCTATAAGCAGTCGAAACTGATGGTTCTGATCCTAAAACGAGCTCCATGCTACGAAACTGCTTAAACAGCAGAACATAGAAGTTAAAAGTTGAAACTCATGATTCTGATCCAAACCTGAAAAGCATGTTGAGTTTCGGGCTACTGGAGCTTGATTCACTTCAAGTCTCGGTCAGTCAGTCTTGGTCAGATTCGGAAATGTATCTGCTCATGTCAAGCGGCTCGTTGTTTGGGACTGAGCGATTCATCTCAAAATCATTTACTGCATTTATTGGAGCAAAGGCTGCAGATCCAGAAATGTTAGTATAAGACCCTGAAATACAAGACTGCATATAATAACTATAATGCATGTTTCCTGCTTCTCAGGCATCCCTCCGTCTAATGTAATGCTATTCAAAAACTCAGATTGGATACGGTTTACCAAGACCATACTCAGCTATAACCTATAACTACACTTCAAAATTTCTAAATATAGGAATTGTCCCAGAAAAGGAAGACAGAAAATTTGGCATGAGAATAGATACAACAGCAACAAGAAGAATCCCAAGTTTGTAGATCCAGGAATCAGAAATACGACCCTAATGGAAAAATGGTTAAAGATTTTCAATAGCTGTTTCACAGCCTTGCCAGTATCATAAACCAGAAGCAGAACTGTATGTGTTCATGAAGCAAGTAAACTAACCTTTCTCTCTCATTCTTCTCTCTCTATCATATTCAAACTTGTCACGGATTTGTCCGGCTTTTTCCCAGGTATCATTTCCCACATTCCTCCCCCTAACTTGATCCTGCAGTCAAAAGATTTTCAGTATAACTAACATGTCGTAGAATTAAAAGATTTTGAAACATCTACAGAGTAGCATTCTGGAGCATGCTAAATATTCACTTGGTCAAAACTTATATACAGAAGGTAGCCAAGTAATCAACCAGCTACTGCTTGAATAAGAAACACTGCATCTAATACCATTTGCAAACTTCTTATGAAACATCCATAGAGTCGCATTGTGGGTGAGGAGGACGAAGAGAAAGTTATAAGTATCAGAGAAAGGGTAAGAGATAGAAACTATATGAAGGACATGTGTAAATTAGAATAACAGAACAACATGTCAAAAGATTTGAATTTTGAGTTTGATAACCAAATGAACACAAATCTGCAGAGAAAATCTTCTAAAACAATTACTGCAAAAATAATTATGTTTTCACTTTAAACTACAGACAAGTAGTATGTATACAATTACCTTCATTTGCTCGGTTCGTGGTTGCCTGCTCCTGCAACAGAAGAGAAAATCATTTCGTGATGCACTCTTATTCTATTTGTAACACGAATTTAAAGTCAAAAGTCCAAAATAAGACATAAAAATGATGAAAAGAATAAGAGTACATATTAAGCAATTTAGAATCTCCACAGATTAATTGTGCTGAGTTAAGCACGTTTTTCCTTTGTGCTAATAGATTGAGCATTGCACGTAGGAACAGTATCTCAGGTTTATTTAAACGGATAGATCAAACCATGTAAAGGTCAATAATGCAAGAGTATAGCAAAGAGCCACCCAACCTGTAAGGATTGAAATCTTCATCATCATCTTCAGCAGAGTCATAATTTGCATGATCTTGAGCAAGTTTCTTGGAATACCCCTCATCCCAGTACAACCTCTCCCAATTTTCTCTAAGCTCATTATATAGTTCCATATACCTTTTGCACCAAGGTTCATGCTCCTTTCAATTGGAAAAAATAGAAGGCTCAATAACGAATTCTATCCAGTATTTACATCCAACATGTTCATTACTAATTAACCAACAAAGAAAAGAAATCCAATAAGAAGAACTATGGAATTCTAAGATAATACATAACTCAGGCATAGTTTCAAACACAATCAATTGATTCTCGAAAAATTCCACTGATATACCCTGTTCTGAATTTTTCTCATATTTCTATTTATGAATTACTTTCCGGAACACTTAAATGTTAACAATTTTATGCAATCGTTCGACATATAAGCAAAAATCCAACTAAATGAAGATAGAGAACTAACAGATTCCTTAAGAACGAGGCGAGTACGGCGCATGAACTGCTCCCGGAGCTGCTTTCGACGCTTATTAGGAATGTTATCCCTAGGGATCACAAACCTTTCCCTCAGCGGCACATTTTCACCGATTTCGTGCATTTCCCCGTCCACCACCCACCAGTCTGACTTATCTTCGGTTTTGCTCAACATCGCCGACGGTGAGAACTTGGACCGCCGCCGGTTACGGGGTGGTCCGCTTGAGCCAGCATCAGTTCGAGCACATCGGTGTTGCGCCGCGGAAAACTGGAGAAATCGCTGGTGCCCTTGAATTCTTCTCGCTAGAGAGAGCATCGGAAATCAGTGTGGAGGTTATGGTGACCGGTTGGGGCAGCAGGTTCGCGTTGAAAGGATTTAATGCTTAAGAGGACATTATAAGTTCACAAGGTCCCTCAACTTCGGTTAAAATTTCTTCCCTCATAAAAAAGAAAAATTCTGCGTGAAAGCCGTCGAAAAGGGCTGGCGGGGCGGGTGGGGGCTTGTGAGGGACAGACTACTAAAGTCTCGACCCAACGTAATTCACCACCGGCCATAGATTGAGGTGGATCAATCCACTTTTTCTTTATATATATATATATATATATATAATGGATTATAATTAATCTAAATAATTTATTTTTTAATTAATTTACAATTAGATCACTCATAATCTTATTTCACTACACATATTTCACACACATTACACACTACATACATTTTACATACACTACACATATCACACACACTACACACACTACACACATTTCACACACACTACACACACCTTTCACAGACTACCCACACTACACACACATTACACACATTCCACACAGTACACATATTTCACACACATTACACACACTACACATATTTTGCACACACTACACACACAGTTCTCACACTACAAACACTACACATATATTTCTCACATTACACACACTACACACATTGGATCAACGTCAACTTTTGACCCAACACTCGAACAAACAACATGCATAAAGAGATGTGTAGTGTGTGTAATGTGTGAAATGAGTGTAGTGCGTGTAGCGGGTGTGAAATGTGTGTTGCATGTGAAATGTGTGTGTAGTGTGTGTGAAGTGTGTGTAGTGTGTGAAATATGTGTATTGTGTATGAAACGTGTGTAGTGTGTGTAATGTGTGAAATGTGTGTGTAGTGTATGTGAAACATGTGTAGTGTGTGTAATATGTGTGAAGTGTGAGAAATGTGTGTAGTGTGGTAATGTGTAAAATATCTGTGTAGTGCATGTTAAATGTGTGTAGTGTGTTAAATGTGTGTGGAATGTGTGTAGTATGTGTAATATGCGTGAAACGTGTGTAATCTGTGAAATGTGTGTGTAGTGTATGTGAAGTGTGTATGAAATGTATGTAGTGTGTACAGTGTATGAAATATATATAGTGTGTGAAAATTGTGTAATGTGTTAAGTGTGTGTGAAATGTGTGTACTATGTGGAATGTGTGTAATGTGTGTAGTGTGTGTGAAATGCGTGTAGTGTATTAAATGTGTGTGGAATGTGTGTAGTGTGTATGTAGTGTGTGGAATGTGTGTGAAGTGTGTGTAGTGTGTGTAGTGTGTGAAATGTGTGTAGTATGTGTGAAGTGTGTGTAGTGTGTGTAGTGTGTGAAATATGTGTGTAATGTGTGTCAAATGTATGTAGTGTGTGAAAAGGGTGTAGTGTGTGTGACATGTGGATGGTGTGTGTAGTGTGTTAAATGTGCGTGAAATATGTTTAGTGTGTGGAATGTGAATAATGTGTGTGTAGTGTGTGAAATGTGTGTGTAGTGTGCGTGAAGTGTATGTGAAATGTGTGTAGTGTATGAAACGTGTGTAGTGTGTGTAATACGTAAAATGTGTGTGTAGTGTATGATATGTGTGTGAAACGTGTGTAGTGTGTGTGTAGTGTATAAAATGTGTGAAATGTTTGTAGTGTTTGTAATGTGTGTAATGTATGTGTAGTGTCTGAAATGTGTGAAATGTGTGTGGAATGTGTGTAGTGTGTGTATAGTGAGTGCAATGTGTGTAAAACGTGTGTAGTGTGGGTAATGTGTGAAACGTGTGGGTAGTGTGTATGAAATGTATGTAGTGTGTGTATTGCGTGTGTAGTGTGTGTACTAAACTCCGGTCGGAATGGTTTGTGGGTTCCGAACAACAATTATGGTCTGGAAGTCGATCCGGGGCAACAAAATATTTTCTTTGTGCATCGGTACACAAACATTTTACACATTACACACACTACACACATTTCATACATTACACACACTACACACATTTCACACATTTGACACACTACACACACTACACACATTACACACATTCCATACACATTTCACACACTACATATATTCCACACACATTTCACACACTACACACATTTCACACACATTACAGACAGTACAGACATTTTACACACACTTCACACACACTACACACATTATACACACTACACACGTTTCACACACACTACACACACATTTCACACACAACCCACATTTAACACACACTACACACACATTTCACACATCACACACATCACACACACTACACACAGTTTACACATTTCACACACTAAACACACATTACACATATTTCACACACATAACACACACTGCACATATTTTCCACACACAACACATACATTTCTTACATTACACACACGACACACATTGGATCAACGTCAACTGTTGACCCTACACTCGAACAAAAAACATGCATAAAGAGACGTGTAGTGTGTGTAATGTGTGAAATGAGTGTAGTGCGTGTAGTATGTGTGAAATGTGTGTAGTGTGTGGAATGTGTGTGTAGTGTGTGTGAAGTGTGTGTAATGTGTGTGAAATGTGTATAGTGTGTGTGAAACATGTGTAGTATGTGTAATATGTGTAATGTGTGTGTAGTGTATGTGAAACAGGTGTAGTGTGTGTAATATGTGTGAAGTGTGTGAAATATGTGTAGTATGGTAATGTGAAAAATATGTGTGTAGTGTGTGTAGTGTGTGTAGTGCGTGTGAAATATGTGTAGTGTGTTAAATGTGCATGGAATGTGTGTAGTGTGTGTGTAGTGTCAGTAATCTGTGTGAAACGTGTGTAATGTGTGAAATGTGTGTAGTGTGTGTAAAATGTATGTAGTGTGTATAGTGTATGAAATATATATAGTGTGTGAAAAATATGTAGTGTGTGTAATGTGTGAAGTGTGTGTGAAACGTGTGTAGTGTGTGGAATGTGTGTGTAGTGTGTATGTAGTATGTGGAATGTGTGTGAAATGTGTGTATTATGTGTAGTATATGAAATATGTGTGTAGTGTGTGGGAAATGTGTGTAATGTGTGTACTGTTTGTGAAATGTATGTAGTATATGAAAAGTGTGTAGTGTGTGTGAAATGTGTGTAGTGTGTGTAATGTGTGAAATGTGCATGAAATATGTGTAGTGTGTGGAATGTGAGTAATGTGTGTGTAGTGTGTGAAATGTATGTGTAGTATGTGTCAAGTGTGTATGAAATGTGTGTAGTGTGTGAAATATGTGTAGTGTGTGAAACGTGTGTAGAGTGTGTAATGTGTGAAATATATTTGTAGTGTATGATATGTGTGTGAAACGTGTGTAGTGTGTGTAATGTGTGTGTAGTATATGAAATAGGTGAAATGGGTGTAGTGTGTGTAATGTATGCGTAGTGTGTGAAATGTGTATAGTGTGTCTGTAGTGTGCTAGGTGTGTGAAACGTGTGTAGTGTGTGTAATGTATGAAATGTGTGTGTAGTATGTGTGAACTACATGTAGTTTGTGTGTGAAATATGTGTAGTGTGTGTACAGTGTGTGGAATGTATGTAGTGTGTGTATGAAATATGTGTAGTGTGTGTACTAACCCCCGGTCGGAATGGTTTGTGGGTTCCGAACAGAAATCATGGTCTAGAAGTCGATCGGGGTAACAAAATATTTTCTTTGTGCGTTGGTAAACACACACATTTCACAGATTATATACACGACACACATTTCACACACTACACACATATTACACATATTCCACACACTACACACATTACTCACACATTACACACACTATACATATTTCACACACACTACATACATTTCACACGCTACACACATTTCACACAAATTACACACACAGCACACATTTCACACACACTTAACACACTACACACATTACACACATTACACACACTATACACGTTTCACACACACTACACATATTTCACACATATTTCACACACTACAAACATTTCGCACACTACACACATTTCACACACATTACGCACACTACACATATTTTACACACACTTCACACACACTACAGACACTACACACATTTCACACATTACACACATTACACACTACATATATTTCACACATTTCACATATTACACACAATACAATATTTCACACATTTCACACACTACACACACATTACACACATTCCACACAATACACAATTTCACGCACATTACACACACTGCACATATTTTGCACACACTATACACACATTACACACACTACACACATTGGATCAACGTCAATTTTTAACCCAACATTCGAACGAACAACATGCATAAAGAGATTTATAGTGTGTATAATGTGTGAAATGAGTGTAGTGTATGTAGTGTGTGTAGTGTGTGAAATGTGTGTAGTGTGTGTGAAGTGGTGTAGTGTGTGTGAAATATGTGTAGTGTGTGTGAAACGTGTGTAGTATGTGTGAAACGTATAGTGTATGTGAAACATGTGTAGTATGTGTAATATGTGTGAAGTGTGTGAAATGTGTGTAGTGTGGCAATGTGTCAAATGTGTGTGTAGTGTGTGTAGTGTGTGTGAAATATGTGTAGTGTGTTAAATGTGTGTGTGGAATGTGTGTTGTGTGTGTATAGTGTTTGTAATGTGTGAAATGTGTGTGTAGTGTGTGTGAAGTGTGTATGAAATGTATGTAGTGTGTATAGTGTGTGAAAAAGTGTATAGTGTGTGTAATGTGTGAAGTGTATGTGAAACGTGTGTATTGTGTAGAATTTGTGTAATGTGTGTGTAGTGTGTGTGAAATGCATATAGTGTGTGAAATGTGTGTGGAATGTGTGTAGTGTGTATGTAGTGTGTGGAATATGTGTGAAACATGTGTAGTGTATTTAGTGTGTGAAATGTGTGTGTAGTGTATGTGAAGTGTGTATAGTGTGTGTGAAGTGTGTGTAGTTTGTGTAGTGTATGTGAAATGTATGTAGTGTGTGAAAAGTATGTAGTGTGTGTGAAATGTGTGTAGTGTGTGTAATGTGTGAAATGTGCGTGAAATATGTGTAATGTGTGGAATGTGAGTAATGTGTGTGTAGTGTGTGAAATGTGTGTGTAGTGTGTGTGAAGTGTTTGTGAAATGTGTGCAGTGTGTGAAATGTGTGCTGTTTGTGAAATGTGTGTAATGTGTGTAATGTGTGAAATGTGTGTGTAGTGTATGCTACTTGTGTTAAACGTGTGTAGTGTGTGGAATGTGTGTAATGCTTGTGTCATGTGTGAAATATGTGTAGTGTGTGAAATGTGTGGAATTTGTGTAGTGTGTGTATAGTGTGTGTGTGTGTGCAATATGTGTGAAACGTGTGTACTCTGTGTAATGTGTGAAATATGTGTTGTGTGTGTATGTGTACTGTGTGTGAAATGTATGTAGTCTGTGAAAAGTATGTAGTGCATCTAATGTGTGAAATATGTGAAGTGTGTGTAATGTGTGTGAAATATGTGAATGTGTGTAGTGTGTGTAATGTGTGTAATGTGTATATAGTGTGTGAAATGTGTGTAGTATGTGAAATGTGTGTGGAATGTGTGTAGTGTGTGTATAGTGTGTGTAGTATGTATAATTTGAGTGTAAGTTATGAGATCTTTAAAAAACAATTGATGGACTAGATGAACTTATATTTTGGGAGCTTATAAGCTCTAAGCGCTTATGTTTACATCTTATAAGTTGTTTGACATCTTATTTTGTCAAACACATTTCAAGAGCTTATAAGCTCTCAAACATCGTATAAGATGTTTTTGTGGAACTTATGAGCTTAGCCAAACACTCTCTACAACATGCAAGTATAAGCTAATCATATTGAAGCAAACAAGTGGTTGAATTCTTCTACCCAGGTTTCCCACGATGCATGTATAGTTTCACGAGTTTTGATGAAATTAGTCCAAAATGTGATATTGACGAGTTTGAGTTGTTTAGTAAGGCTGTGTTTGCTTGGAACTGAAGGCCGCTAAGGTACTGTTGACTGAGAGAAATCTGCTGAGCAAAGTAGCTGAGGAAGGTAAAATATTGTGTTTGTTTGGGTAACTGAGGAAGGGTTTGTAGGTTGGAAAATAATATTTAATTGTAAAAGGTGAGGTGATATTTGTAAGAGATTGTTAAATAATGATTGGTGTACTGATTAAAGTAGTATTGGGAAATGATAATTGATTGATGATGTTTTGTTGTTTGTTTTAATATTTAATTTTGGATAAATTTAAATAATGCCCTAAAATATTAAAAATACATATCTAATATATATTAGGGTTAATTACATAAATCAACCTGTACTATACGTGTTTTATCACTTTGCAACCTAAACTTTATTTTTTGTCCGATTGCAACCTGAAGTCCATGTTTTTTTT
>JAUEKW010000024.1:433489-447584 GCA_032274785.1 Ajuga reptans
AATCGTTTCTCATGAAGCAATTTTAAACACAAAAAAACAAAAAAACCTCGGAGCTAAATGGATAGCACCATGCATGCCAAAAGCACTAAAAGTTGCGTAGAAAAGAAAAATATACTCGGATTCCCATTACCTTAGTTTAACCATTCTTTTTTTTTTGTTTTTTCGTATAAGAAACGAGATTTTATTGATAATCGGAAAGAAGATTGCAATGGGAAGAGGTTTCCCATCTGCAATTTACATGCTTTCTCTCAACTCTACATAACTAGGTTAAGGTCTCTCTGAATATCTGAGATGGAAAAACCCCTAAATTTTTTGTGAATTGTTATCCAACAAGCAGCCCTGTATTTTATTTTCTCCCACACTTCTATTGGTTCCTCACTACTTTCAAAGATTCTTTTATTTCTCTCGAGCCAGATAGACCAGCATAACGACTGAACTAGCACCCTCCACAGATGTTTGCCCCAGTTATTTACTATGCTGCCCAGGTTTTGCTCAAATCCTTCCTTGATATTCTGAGGGATAACCCATGATGGATTTAAATCTGCTACTGCCCTGTTCCACAACGAAAGGGCAAAGGGACAGTGAACCAAGATGTGATTCAAAATTTCAGCATTTCTCTTGCACAAGACACACCAGTTGGGGGAGAGATTCACATTAGGAAAACGTTTTTGTACTTCGTCGCAGTTCAGGACTTTGCCCAAGATCACCAGCCATGACATGATATGCAGAAGTGATTGTTTAATGGAGTTTGCTCAATGACCTATAATAACACCCTCCACTCCACGGCTCAACCTAGGGCTGAAAATCAAACCAAGCTATTCGATACTCGACTCGAGATCGTTTGCTGAAAGCTCGTTTGTACTAGGTTCGATTAAATATATCAAACAAGCTTGAACATGGTTTTACGTTTGATAAAATCTAAAGCTCGAACCAAGCTCGAGCTCGATAAGTTAAAAATGTTAAAACAAGTGTAAAAATATCAAACTACCCGAGCTCGACTCGTGTTCGGCTGAATTAAAGCTCGTTCAAGCTCGACTCGATTAATAATCAAACAAGCTCAAACATAAAATTAGAAGCTCGATAATATTTCCAACAAGCTTGAACAACAGTACGTTCGGCTCGACTCGACTCATTTACAGCCC
Source organism: Ajuga reptans (assembly GCA_032274785.1). Taxonomy (NCBI): domain Eukaryota; kingdom Viridiplantae; phylum Streptophyta; class Magnoliopsida; order Lamiales; family Lamiaceae; genus Ajuga; species Ajuga reptans. Next base: position 434,632 of record JAUEKW010000024.1, read on the forward strand.
TAGCTCCACCTATGCATTTGCACCTTCTACTCACCCATAGGGAAGTTCACATAAATGCAATGAAAAGCTTTCATAACCAACAATGAATTGTTCGCAATCAGTCACATAGAGGGATGCCGAATATTATCATAGAGATTAGATAGCTATCAAGTACACAAATTATTTACTGTGTGGACGACAGGTTTACAATTGATGGAGAGCAGAAGATGCTGATGAAAGATAACTTAACATGAATGTCACCATCAAAGCCCATTCCTGCAACTTGCAGGGTCAACTATACAAAGATTTGCTCTCCAAGTTGCATGGTCTCCCCATATTCCACCAAGTAATCAAACATCTAGAATGTCTAACTCAACATGCACACATAGAGGAAACATTGCTTGAAACATAATCTGAACGGATGACGAACCTTGTGCTTAAGAGACTGTAGAAACCCATACCAGGATACTTGGGATAATTGTGATTCTACGTATTGCTGCAACATCGACACAAAATGGTTAAGCTTGTGCCTGCAATGGAATAAGGTCAATAATCAGAAAATGAGACCATGTATTTTGGCTGTTGAAGCATAAGGAGCCTACCAACCATTACACATTACACAACAATAATAAAATATATGAGTTACCATTTGTAACATAAATATTAACTAAGCTATCAGAGATAAATCTGGAAAAAGTGCATAAAATTTACAAGATTGAACACTACACTAAATACCTTAATGGTCATCTTAATTTTTCTTTTCTTTTTCTCTTTTACGCAGGGAAGGGGACTGTTATTTAGATGTTTCTCAGATGTGCAGAACATAACTTTTAAATGAGAGGTGTGTTGATACTGCACTAGAAGGGTGACTTTCCCATCAAGGAACAAGACCTAATCCTGACAAGTCATTTGATTTTCTCAGTTACTAAGAATCTTCCTACAATATTATAGAAGATGAAGAAGCACTATATCTGCTTCATCTAAAAAAAACACTCTTTGCATGTCAACAAGGTGCAGAGACGTCAAATGCATTAAAATAAAATAACTCTTCAATTTCCATGTTGTTATCAAATCAATCATATAAGTTCTGCTTCTTTAGAATGTACCTTGTTTCAGTTAATATTGAAATTTGGCGCACTTCTCCTTTGTGTTGCTCCAAGCGATAACCCTGCTTGACAAACATTATGAAGTTGAGTTATAGATCTGAAGTATATAACAAGAAATGAACTTCTTGAGCTGTAACAAGGCTCACTGAAACAAATATCAGAAAGAGAAACAATTAAAATTGACCCTAAATTAAGAAGTTTCCCAATTCATATTCATAGTACAGGAAAGTGAAACCAGTATTAAAATAAACAGGAAAAGTCTCAGTATTTAAAAGAATCACAAAAGCACCATCATGGAAATACTCAGTTCCTTATAAATAATGAAAATCCAGTATACTAGAGAGAGTCAGAAAGTGATGTTCTTGAAAATCCACAATAAACTGAGCAGGAGATGATAAGAAAATGTGCAGCTATCTCGTTGTAATTCTAGTCTTGAGAATCCATCAGCGTATGCAGTGGCACTTTCTTAATTTTGTTATGAGATACAAAAATTGCTGAACTAGATGCCTAGAGGAATTAATATTTTATTTCCACTCCGCCATGTGATGCATGTCATGACACCCTAACAAGCATGTATACATGAATACTTTGTCATTGCCTACTAACATGTTCGCTAAATAAAGTCATGAAGAACAGAGGTAATATGAGGTCTCAATAAGGTAACCACTACCAATACTTATATGCAAACAGATTCTGACCCAGAAAGGTTCGAAATATTGCAGTAAAGTCCCATAATAAAAGAACAAGCTGAGAAAATCATAAAAAACTAGAACAAGAATAGTAGAAATTAAAAGCACCTTACAATTTCTACAAGGCAGAGAAGAACCTAAGAGTCTCCTAAGGCTTCCCAGGAGTTAATTAGTATTTGATAAGAGTATTACCGTTACGTTGCAAAAAACTACATCAGGTCAAGACAGATCTACCATATAAAGGTCAAGGGACTCTTACTCAGGAAAACTTTTTAAATAACTGTAACGCCCATTGTGTGCCATTCTAATGTAGAAAACATGTACACTATTGTTGCAACAAATCATCCTCCAATTGGACAAGCCAAATGTTTGCCCTGTTTCCAAATTAATGCAAGCGATGGCCAGGTAAGTTCCATTCGATCATACAACGCTTTAAGCAGTGGATACTTAAACAATAGTACGCCCAAAATGATGCAGAGGACCCTCCATACATAGACTCCATGAATAATGACATTTGATAAGTTAGATGAACGTTCAATTAATGTTCATGATCTGTGTTAACAAGTTCAGGTCACGTGATATCTGTTTTAATTCAAGCAAGAAAATCATTAAACACAAAATTTTAACATTGCATTAGTTAGCAAACCATAAGAAGAGTGAAGAATCGTACACCTATATCGCATCAACCTTTTCATAGCCCTCATTTTCAAGCCTGTGCTACCAAACTAACAATTTGTGCCTACGCACTAATCACGAATTCTTCCCAACTAAACAATGACTCCAGAATACTGTGACAATGAACAGAACAATTAAGACGTTGAAAGATATAACTCAAACAAGGAGACAAGATAATAATGTAAAGCTTGTTTTAGAGCTTTTCATGGTTCAAGTTTATGTAAATATAGTATTTTTCTTTGGCTTTTTGTTTCATCTAGATCAATCACATTCTTCTGTCCATCTTCCATGCCCATAACCTATCATTTTCCCTTTCTTTGTCAGATCCATTTCTTAGACGGACAATTGATCATCTCTGCTTACCAAAGTCCGCTCCTCCCATCATACTCTTTTTTTTTTCTTTTGACAAGAAACTCCTCCCGTCATACTTGCACCCTGAGAGTAGCCTCGGGCCACTCATTCAGTTAACAGTCAAATATAATCACTGCAAAAAGGTTATCCAGTATAGCATAAACTGCCATCACATCATTCTTGCTGTCCCAGATCACTTACAAACAGTTATCACGACTTTTGAAACCCCCCCCCCCCCAACTACGGTTGAACAATAAGCACCCTTATATCAGTTGTTAAACATTTTCCCACAGCGAATGAGCAGAACTTGCTTTAAGATCTAATCTTCACTCTATTTAGCATGCCTCTGATTCCAAAAAATAAATCTGCGGTTACTAACAGTGAAATGTAAGAGGCAAGCCTTAGTTTCATGCTGCCTGATCCCAAAGTGATTAGTATTATGACACCACGAAAAGATAGTCCTGTATGTAGCTGTTGAAAGAACGATTCGGTAACATAAGCAGACATGAGTCAATATTTGATTGATCATGTCAACCCAAGATTGAAACGAGAGTTCTCCAGATTCAAATTTACAAAGAGCATCTTAATAATTGATAGTACTACCTTATAACACCAAGTTTAGGAAGATGACACGCTTCTACTATTTCTAATATTTTCCTTGTCCTTCTCTCTCAATCAAATCTAGGATTAGCTTCAGCGGTACCAAACCCACGCCAACCGCAAGCTGCTTGCCATGATTCACAGCCATCCGCTTATGCAAGTTCACAAGTCCAACAGAACATTTGGACACTATTTCTGTCACATTTTGTTTATTACCACAAAAAAGGAAATTAGAATTATGTTTCTTCTCCACCTTTACAAACGGTGTCTTTTCTTTGTTTTCAACTGATGGGGCCATGATACAAGACAACACGAATATAATATCAGAACATTGAAGTAATTTGATGTGATGGGGCCATTAGACCAGGTAGGTTTCAGCCTCAGTGGGAAAGCTCCAACTAATACAGGCATACTTAAGATAGGGAATCAGGAATGTGTCTCAAGGACAGTCGATTTTGCATGAATATGTAATAGTATAAAATATGGGTCACTTTTTAGACGTATACCTTCAGTGAGCTCCATGCATCACTTAGTGAGAAGACAGCAAGCTTGACTTGTATCAAAAAGCTAAATATATCAGAATATATTTTCAGTGCGGTTGGAGTCAGAATTATACTGACTGGCCAATCAATTCGGTAACCCAGGCCCAAATAATCAAAGGAGTGGATTCCTGCCAAACATAAGGTAATCAATTGAGAGACAAAAGAAACCACAGGGCAAACCATATTATCGTAATGAAAACGATAGGGCGATAAAATAAAGTCCTAAACGAAATCAGATTCTAATGATTGCTTTAAAAGGCATTCTAGGGGCGGAGTGACAGTCCTAGAATAACTTGAAGTAGTCTTTGCAGGCAATCTTCTATGAGACACATGCTACCTCATTTAGACATGCATTTTGCAGACCCAACCCTAGTCAAAGAGCATATGACAGAGTATGTTTGAACTACAAAGTTCTTTTCTCAACATTAGAATGTCCAAATGCATCCCACGCTGACCCTATCGTTCAGCTTTCCAAGAGCAACATCATTGTGTAGAAACTAGAAATCATTTTCATCATCTGAATATTTCTAAAATAAGTTTACATTAATACAACATCATTTAAAGATATACATATCCTCATATAAGTAGAGAACAGTTTCTTCCATAAACCACGCTTCCCCTTAATTCCATTCGGTAGCTCTTAGACGTTACATGATTTTATATATTATACGGGGAAATTCTGAAGGGCATATATTATGAGACATGACGTGAGTCTTAAGCCATCTTCGCCTTCGTAAACATTGGCAGAGATATAAAATGTACCAGTGACAGAAGATGGTAGATGTCTGATGCCATCTCCTTTTAGGTACACGTATAGCCGATCCTTATTAGGGTCTCGCTCACATGATGACCTCCGGACTGCCAGCTCAAGAATCCCTTGAATCTCCGGAATCCTCTTATCCACTTCATTGACATGCCATTTCTGATTTGACTACGATCAGCAGGGGTACTAATTCAGAGAATCAATAAACAAATGAAAAAAGAACATACACGTCGCTGAAGAGACATAATAAATAGATCAGCCCAGTCTGCCAGTTCCATGAAATGATAACACCGCAGCGACTGCAAATGTTCTTGCAACTTGAACCCTTCTATGAGCAACTTGATTGTTAGCTGGCTCAGATATTTATAACTAAATTATGTTAAGGAAATACATAAAAGCAAAGTTTCTCTAAAACAAGTACAAGGTTTTTTATAATCAATAACAGTTAGACTGAAGGACAGAAAAAAATATATATATATTTAGAGTATGAAGAAGTGCAAGACCAATTTAGGACACGGAATCTTTCAGAAAACATACTCCAATACCAGCAGACTATTATCACATGATTCTTTATTCAATAAGATTACATTAACTCCCACTACCCCAGCTTACCATAGAGGGTTGGTACCTAGACAGCTGAGCTCAGCAAGTGAAAATATTAGACGAGTTAAAAATGTTGCAGCATGTATTGGAAATACCTCTTTCATACAGTCACCTGAAGACCTAGAGTCAAAGATAATGGACAAAGCTCTTGCTGACAAGACAACAATTGGCCTTGGTGACATAAAGTGGACACATACTTGGGCATGGACGGACAAACACACTGAAACTGGTTTATCTTAACATATTAAGAAACTCCAACGGAAAATGATATTGAAAGTTCGTAACGTGAAGCAGTATAGATTAAGTTTGTCTTATAGACGTGCAGTCAAAATATTTATGATCTGTGAAAAGAACAGAAGGAAAAGATAATAAGCCAAGGAAGCTAGCCCTCACTGGACATAGGTTGTCGAAAGCAGTAGACAGGGGATTTGTTTGCATTATGTAGCTTTGTACTATCTTTAGATACTCAAAAAGGACGTGTGTGATACTACTTATAATTTTATCTACTACATGATCAAAACCACAAACTAAATATAAGGATACTGAAGTAGAATCTCATCCAAGACACATTTTTTAATCACAAAATCCAGCGGCATATCAGCCCCTCTCATCAATTTCATCTTGTGGTCACTTATGGATCGGTCAGCAACAAATCCAGATTTACCAAGCAAGCTCTCCCAAGCACTGCCGCCAGAAATATTTTGGGGCAACAATAGCTCTTCATTGCTATCCTTATGCAGAGGCGAACTAACATTACACAGTTTGGCGTTATTGTCAGTGATAATTTCATTACAGTCCTCCATATCGAAGTGATTCTTCGTATCATTAACAGCAGGAGGAGTTTCAGTTTTAACTGTAAGTTCAGTCCCATATTTAGGGACATGATTGCCTGCCAATTTTACTGCATACATCTTCACTGGATCTTTCACAGAAGTAAAGTCAAAAGAGGAATTCATATGAACTACATGGTCTCTTTCTCTGACAATAGTCCTCAGATTGAGAAAAGAACCTCTGTTTAGTAAAGGGTTTGTACTGAAAAATGTAGAATCATATTTCAGCTTTGAAAATCGCATATTAAATGCTTTCAAGGATTCACAGGTTATAAGGGTATGATCACCGTTATTGTTGGCAGTGACCTTGAGGGCATTGTCAGATAAATCTAAGTCAGTTTTTGGCAATTCATAATTTCCAGTGCTCAGCTCCAACCCCCAATTAGGAGAATCCAACCATGCAACTTTCCCCTCACCAGCAATATGACCATCAAAAAGACATAGTTCAGATTCCCTAGTTGAAAGCTGGGTTTCAAGAGGTTGAGGGAGTCTTTCATCACTATCCAAATGACATCTTTCCTTATGGTCAGGAAATGCAGCATAACCAGATTTCCAGTTAATTTTGCATGGAATGTCTTCCTCAGAGCATGAAAACTCACATTGGTAGAGATTTTGTATTGTGTTATTAGTAGATAAACTCAAGGAGAAATCAAGAGCAGATAAATAACTTGGCTCCACACTATGAGATTCGGAAAGCAGCTTCTCAGCCTCATTCTGCTCCTCAGAGCTTTCAGAAGAGCATTCAGATGATTCTGAAAAATCTGCAGCATAAGAATGATCATGCATGATGCTCAATCCTTCAGAATCCTCTATAACATCAGGCCTGTTAAACATTAATCAGGCAAGGAACAGTTAAACATTTCTAGACACATCAAAAAAGTGAGGTGCGACAATACCAAATATGAGAAGCAGAATCGAGAAAAAAAATGAGGCCTGTTTCAGGCAACTGAATCATACAAGATATTTTCTAAGCTGTTCTAAAGGATGGCCAAAGAGGGAGAACTCACATATTCTGATTTCTGCTATCAGCTAAAGATGCAAATGAGCTTTCACCTGCAACAGAAGATGCCTGGTGGTTCAGATTCTTTTTAGGGTTATTCACAAGTCTCAATGAAGCACCTTGCGTAGCAGCCTGAAAATAGAATGTTCAGACCACATATTATATTAAGTAGAATAGAATACAATTGTTTGGAGGAAAAAAAAAAGGAAATGATAGTAAACTTCAATCCAAAAAAGCTCAGTGATCGTGTTAAAAGGATTCATAAATTTATCCACCAAATTTCACAGGAATTTCAAAAGCAAAATCCCATGAATGGAATAAAATCAGGACTGGCAGAACATCGGAACACAAAAGGAGTGGGAGAAAATAGCGTAGATGCTCAATCCACCAATTAAACAAGATTACTTAGTGCTTCACTTGGACTGACAATCTCACCATCAATAATCAGGCATGTCAATATTCCATGCTTCTGATCATGGATTTATTCACTTATAATGTACACATAGATGGCAAGGCGATAAATGGATTTCATATCTTGAATGAAAGGCTGCAAAAATCAAGAAGGCTTTGAAAAAGACACCTATTCAAAATTACCTGCTGGAAACTAAAATAAAACTTAGTTAAAGTGCTTTCAATCTTTTTCACCATTTGTTGGTAATAAGTGGCTCTCACTACCACCATCCGTTCAATAGTTCCTTTGTCAAATGTAAGCGGAAAGGCAAACCATGGATATTCACTTGACAAATCAACCAAGCTGGGAAGAATTTTTTCATGAGAAATACATGCACCAACATTGTTAGACAGCTCAAGCAACTTCATTATCACTTGAAGCTGCTGACCAGTTCTGCAAAGTGGAATTAGGCAGTCTTCAAGAAAACAGGGTACAGAAGCTCCATCTCGCACCTGGATTAATTGAACATCAGAGATACTCAAGAGAAAAAGAAAAGTAAAATCTCAATGGTCCCCAGATCTAGAGCATAGTAGGTGGAATTACCCTAGTGATAGGCGAAGGCAAGGCAGAGGCCATTCCAGTGTCACCTGACGCATGAATTGAAAGATCACTGACGCATTCCACAACAAATTCACTGTGAGGGTCACTAATCGAGCCATCATAAATCCATGATCTAATAAAATTACAATATGGTTCATAGGACTGGAGAAAGAGAAACTTAAGGAGGGCACAATGACCTGGATCAGCCACCTAAAAGAAATGAAACAGAAGTCCGTAAGACAAACTGACAAAGTGAGCAATTTATAATTTAATCTTCCACATGTGCTTAGAAGTAAACATGACATCACAATTTCTTTTGTCCAGATTAATTGCACCAAGTTTTCCAGCACTAGTAGCATTTAGGCCTTCAAGTAAGTATAATACAGTGACAAAACAATGAACCCAACATTTGCATAACATGTTAGTTCAAAAGATAAACATGTGAAGGGCTCTTTGAGATGGAAAAGAGCAGCAAAAAGGTCATTAATGAGTCGTAAGCTACAACTTATTAATTATGTCCAGCTTAAAGCACACACAAACTAGACAAAGTGATTCAGCATGGCTGACCTTCAGCTGAGCATAAAGAAATGAGAGTAAAGCACCACTTCTTGGGAAGGCACTGAACTCTGAGTCTGATTTAGTCCTCAAGTCTTCTAAAGATGATTTAGGAAAGTCAACTGTTAGATGATTAACATTGCAAAGATTTCCAAGGGCTTGCATCTGAGTTCTCAAGCCCGTTGTGTGAAGGTAAACCTCCAAGAGTGTTAATTCTGAATGTCCAATATTAGTAAGACAGCCATCTTGAGTCTTCAAGAAACGCCTAAAACTGACAGACGTGGATAATGTATTAATTGCAGATACATAACCATCTAAGACCTTTCCTACAGAAATCGCAAATGCCTGATTAATCAAAGTGAGATTGCACATAGAGAGATTTCTTTCTTCACAGGAACCAGCTCTTGAATTCTCCTCGGCATCTCTCACTCCACCAGAATCTGGAACTATAAAGTGATTGACAAATCTGCGGAGGAGGAAAACTATGCAACCAAACTGGCCAATAGAAGAAAGCAGATTTCCTATAGCAGCAGTACTTGAAGACCGGGTCCACAAACTTTGAATTCGAAGAGAACTTCTGTCTGCCGAACTATAACAAAGCAATGCTGAGAGCTTCTCGATAGATATCAGAGCTGATTCCACACCTTGGAGAGCATTCATTGCCAATCTCACCAAACTGGGCTCCTAAAACAATTGGGAGAATGTTCAAAGAGACACGAAACAATACAAAAGAAAAAAAACAAGATTAGCAACCTACTTAAGTGTACATGAAAAAGAGAATAGCTGCACATTGACAAAAATTAAGAACAATAAAGTGCATTTATGTCCAGTGAGAATTCATATTTCCTGCACTGCATTTTCCATGATGAACTGGTAATTAACCTGGAGATTCTCAAAATCAGGCTAAGGTTGATGCTTTGACATATTACACAAAAGCCTGTATATTGTATATACATAGGCTCTAATTGCACATTGCATCCAGAGTTACAAGGAGGATAATATATTATCTTAATTGCTTTCACCAAACCCACTCCCCACAAAATATTTATACACATGAACTACTAAAAATACTGGATCACCAATACTAACTTGAAGATCAAGAATTTACAGGGGAAGATCATAAAACCTAACTTATTAAAGTTCCTTTTTCGAATTTCATGATTTTAACTGAAACGGATATATCTTCTGTAATTAAGTAAAATCTCTATCAAATTCTCATGAGCAAATGACGAATTAAAAATGTAAAAAAAAAATATAAAAAAATAACGCAATTCTGAGAGATAACAAGCACATTCCAGTAGAGAGAAACTAAATTTCTCTCTTGTTCGTATAAAATTACAGAAAAGGGGAAAAAAGTATGGATCGTGACCTTTACAAGCCTTTAGATATAGATAGAGAAAGAGAGATTACAGAGACAGTGGAAGTAGCATAGAGAGTCTGGGAAGAGTGAGAGGGAGGCTGTGATGGCGCTCCGGTTTGAGAAGGAAGGGAATCCCACGGTATAGGTGGGAGCCATGGCTCATCAAGCCTGAGCTTCTCCAGTAGAGAATCCATTACGGAGGTCGATGACTCCACCGCCATTGTCATGCTGCAGCACCGGCGGCTCACACTTGCAGACGCTTCGCACTCAGCCGGAGTACAGTGAAGCCCAAAAGCAATAGAAAGAGGGAAAATCAAATTAAAATGGGGCAGGACCATACAATTTTCTACCGTTTTCAAAAAGTTTTGTTTTCAAAAAAGAAAAAAAAATCATTTTAAAAACAAAGTGGTCATTTTTATTCCCACCACAAAAAAATTCTCTTCACACCACTTTTTTTGTTTTTGGGACAAAACAGCATTAAGAAATATACTTAAATACCTCTTTCTTATTTAATCAAAAAAAAAAAAATACCCCTTTCTTATTTGCTCTTTTCCAAAATTTAATTTCTGTAGAAAATTAAATATTTCTTCCACAATTTCAATTCTGAAAAAATAATAGAATCTTGGAACCCTAATTCACAAACTAATTCCACCAAATTCTTTTACAAGCTTAAAAGGGACGATGGGGAACCAAAATAAATGAATACTATAAGTCTTAGGTAAATTTTTTTGGCTTGAATTTACGATTTATTGCAAAAAGTATCGTAGTCGACATACCTCTGTATCGCGCACTGGTTCGGTGGCTAACTATCGAACCATTGTAAAAATTTTGGTCAGTAACGACCATACTGCATAAACATATTAGGCACGCAATGGTTAGAATTTTGACAATATCTCGGTCATTACTTGCCGAACTATGTTAGTTTGTGTGGCTCTTACTTACCAAACAGTAGGTTTATCAAGAATGTCATTATAAGTAATTTTTGTCCATGCGTCATGTTATTTGTAGGAGTCGACAGAGCATAGTATTTTTACCTCATAAACAATCAGTTAGTCGTGGATTATCAAGATGTGTTCAATAGAACAATAACATTTTATTCATGTGAAAAAATGATGGTATATGATAGAATATCTCACCTGGCATGGTTGGGGTCGTTAGCAGATCAGAACATGAAAGTAAACAAATACGGCATATTTTCTCTATTGCATTAGTGGGACGACAACTCTCATTTTTTCCTGCTACATGTAAATTTTAATTTGTAATTGTTCGGTCAATTATATTCATATTTTACCTGTGCTGCTAATTTGTGTAGGTGTACCTTACTTCAGAAAGTCCTCTGCCACCTATTGCTAGTGACTAGCATCAACACTGGAGTGATAGCATTGCGGGATGACAATCTTTATATAAACCACAATTCGAGTTGTACAAAAGTTTATTTATACAAAAAAATAAAATAAAATAAAATAAAATAAACTATTCACATTGTGTTACTGTAGTTGATTAGTGTGTATATTTCTTCGTATTGACTTGTATAACTCTCTAGTATTTCAAAGACACTGTCAATTTTAAATCAAAAGCAACTCTCGTTTCTCTGCGGTTGATTATTTTTATATATATGTGTGTGTATGTGTGTGTTTTCATTTATTCAAGCAAATTGAACCATCTAGTTTTGGGCAAAATCATGCTTTGTTATACTAAAATTATGGTATTTCTTTATTAATTATAGACAGCATACTAGTTCGGCAGACACATATCATTCCGCCTTTACCAAGTTTGGTGGATACATGATGTTTTGCCTTGGACTAGTTCGGCGAATACATATCGTTCCTACTTAACCAGTTCGACTTTTATACGCCAAGATCTATAAGTTATTCTGGTTGGTACCTACTTATTTTTATTTTTATTTTTAAATAAGGGTAAAAAGGTCCATAAATGTGGTGTGCAAAGTAAAAGAATTAAATTTTATAACTTTAGTACTCGTTTCCTTTGCAAGATTAGACTAGATTAGGATTATTAATCCTGCACAATCTAATATTTACTTTACAGGATAATAAAGTGGCAGTTATCCCACGGGCCCGGGATTGGAACCATATTTTGGGATAATTTGTTTGATTGAAATCCCACCTCATACCCACGGATTATCAATCCTGGTTTTCGTACAAGAGTTGTAAATATCATATTTGCCCTTACTATAGAGATCTAAATTTACCAACATGTCCCCACTCTACCTAACCCTAAAAACTCAACCCCGAAGTATCAAACCCTTCTTCTGAGATTCCCCTCCATCTGAAATCGCCGCACATCCATGGTTAGTGGAGAAATGAGTTTTTTTGTCTTCTGCATTTACGATTATACTTAGTTGTAGGGGTGAGCAGAATTCCGAAAAAACCGAAATCCCGAACCGAACCGATGTTGTTCGGTAATTTTGGTTCGGTAAAAATTGTCTGATAATTCGGTTCGGTAAATTTTTTCAGTAATTTTCGGTATTCGGTATTCGGTCGGTAAATAATATTTTCCGCCGAATTTACCAAATTTACCGAAGAGTAATAAGTAAAATAAAATATAAATAATATTATATACAATAATACAACAGCCCTAGATTATTTTACATGTATAAATAGAGACTCTCTTCTCATTTAGGGTTAAAACTTCCCCTACGCCGCACTCTCTTCTCTGTTATTTCAATTCATTTCATTTCCTCCCTCACTGTCAATTGCGAAATGCGAACTGCTCCTCTCACAAATAGAAGAATAAATCTTCACTTACAGGCTACAGCCTTACATCTTCACTTACAGGCAACAACCTTACAGGCGCGCATTATAATCGGTAATTTTTTTTTTTTCACTAATATTAGCAGTGTGTAAAAATAGCTATTGAAATGTTTTCTGGGTCTGTCGAAAAAATGCTTG
>JAUEKW010000024.1:452334-472558 GCA_032274785.1 Ajuga reptans
ATTGTTAATTGTACATTAAAGAAGATAATAAATAATCCTATCCGGGTAAACCCCTAAAATTTGTAAACAAACATTACACCTAAATCAAGTAATTAGGGAATAAATATATGTTCAGGGACCTTTTCGCAAACATTATTTACGCACACGCAACTTCGTGCGAATTTCCTCCGCATCATCGCCATGTTTAAAGCCAATCTCAACCGTCAATTTAAATCGCGAACCCTACCCCAACTATAAAATAACACTTTCAAAACTTGAAAACTTTATTTAAAAAAAAAACGGAAAAAAGAAACGGAAAAAAAAACGGAGATTGTTGTGTCAAGCGACAAGGGACGGCAGGAGGTTCACTATTACCTCAGGCGGCGGCAAAGATCTGATTGTCGTGGGGAAGGAGAAGAGTGTTAGGCATATGAGATATCATTACGTGATTAAAGACAACGAATTGTTACTGTGAAAGGGAGATAGAGGAGAGAGAAAAGTAATGTGGGTGGGGGTGTTGATGTGAAAGGGACTGTTGATTGATATTGGAAGAGAAAAAATAGTGGCACTTCTTTTAATGTTGAACGGGTTTATGAAGGGATTGAGTTCAGACCGCGTGTTAAATAGTCGAAATGGTTTGTGAACGTCTGGAACCCAAGCAAACACAACCTATATTAGTTGAAGATGCCATATGTAATACAATACTGACGCCAACAAATAGGTAAACTACACTAGAGTCAGAGCCAGTATGTTTAGTTGTTTACACGTCTAATGCGATTGAGATTCATCGACCTTTCGATTTGCCTTGTAAGATCACACCTGAGCAAGGCGGTGGAGTCTGCTAATTTACGCCGAAGCCCTCACTGTCGCCATTTTTGGTCTTCTCTGGAATTCATATTTTGCTATATATAGACTGTGAATGTCTGTTTCTCCGAGATTTGTTTGTGGTTTTTCACGTACTTTTTGTTCTCGCTCGCCATTTCCCTCTAGAAGCTCCTACTGTTATCGCCCTTTCTCTCACACTCTCTCTCAGTCATCATCAGTCTTCCACCTTACCATGCCTCGCAACCAGGTAAATCACTGCTGTGTTTGCATGGAATACGTGTTTGTATGTTATGTAGGGCGAAGAATTACAATTATGGAGTTTTAATGCTATGCCACTTGCGGTTCTTTTGAAATTTTTAGTGTCTATTATATCTGGATGCTGATTTTTTTCTGTTTTTGATTGATTATTGTGGAATTTGTGTTCTGCTGGAGGAGGATCGTTGTAGCTGTTCAAGAGGATGTTACAGTGATTATATGGCTTTGATTTTTTGTTTTCCGTTTTGGTGTTGGGCTTATAAATTGACAGCACTTGTTTGAGGTTCTATGTTTTAGCTGTTAGCCTCGTCTAGAATTAGTGTTTGGTATTTCTGATTTTTCTGGTTATAGAACTTGGCAATTTGATCGTATTCCATGTGTTTCCTGATCTTGTTAGCACCTGGCAAGTCATCTTGCCCTAAACCTAAGGCACTAATGGTAATTGAATTTATGTTGTGAAATCTAGAGGCGAGGAGTCCCTAAAGAACACAGATGGGTAGAGAAGCCAAAATCCAATGGGGCGTCGACCTCATCTTCTGCCTCAGGAGGAGTCTCAGCAGGCACTCAAGCTGTCACTGACAGGCTTAAAACACTTAGTGTTGCAGACAACAAAGATCAGCCTTCTGTTTCAGTACCATCAATACAGTTCGGGAGCATTGGGCTAACAAATCATGTACCTGTTCGTGAACAAAAAACTTTTTGGAAGCCCAAGGCATATGGAACAGTAAGTGGACCGACAGTAGTTGAAGTTGATACTGCTCCAGTTGATCAAATGACAGTATCAAGCAATGGAACCCAAACAGTATCTGCTGGGAAACCTGCAGATACCTTGAGTAAGCTATTTAGTGGCAAATTGTTGGAGAACTTCACTGTGGACAACTCAACGTACTCGCTTGCACAAGTTAGAGCGACTTTTTATCCTAAATTTGAAAATGAGAAGTCTGATCATGAGGTGAGCTATCCCATTGATTCCTTCTCTGTCTGGTCAAACCAAGAATCATAATATAGTAAGTGCTGACATGAGATGGTTTTAGCTCATTAAAGAGATAAAGATTCATTATTTCAAGTGGACTTTCTGATTTTAATGCCACATGTTCTTATGGTTATATAGGTGTATTAAAATATTTCTGTATCTGATTTCTTCAGCAATTAAAGTTGATAGTTTGTCGGAACAAAAATTTATGAGCATGTAATTTACATGCTCAACTTTATTATGCAATTCTCACAGGTTAGGGAAAGAATGATAGAGATGGTTTCCAAAGGCTTAGCTACAGTGGAGGTAAGTGCATGAACTTTCTTTTGCAAGCTCTTTCTTGCCTCTTTTTCATAGAACAACTTTTGGGTAGCTTTGTATTGAGTGTCATTCTGTTCTTCCCTCCTTTTCTTTTGCGTAGCTTTGGATTAGTGCATTCAGATGTCTTGTAACATTAAATCCAACAGGTTTCCCTCAAGCACTCTGGGTCACTTTTCATGTATGCTGGACATGAGGGAGGAGCATATGCCAAGAATAGCTATGGAAATATGTGAGCCCATTTTTTGTGGTTCCTCTCGTCCTTCACTTTCACTTTTTCTATTTTTCTATAATCCTCTTTCCATGTATTGATTTGAATCACTGATGCAGCTTCCACGTGTAGATCAAAGTTAACACATGCAGTTATTGTCTTATTGACTTGGATTACTATGCACGTTTTCGTAACACTTCTCTGCTATATTTGTTGTTCTTGAATTTTATCGATAATGATCGTGAGAATTCTGCTGTTGATGCTAATCAATGAACATGCTTGTCTGCACTAATCTATTATAGTTACAGGGAGGAAAACAGTTTCATCCCTCCTGAACCGATGTAATTTGGAGGGACATCTCATCCCTCCTTTCTCTTCTTTCTTGCAATAAAATGCATATGTTTCTTATCAAAAAAAAAAAAAAACAGTTTCGGAAGTTAGAAGAAATTTAAAATTATCAAGCGTCGTTAACTTGTGTATTAGCCTTAACTTTTAGGACTCTCTTTATCCACTATGCATGAGTCTCATTTATCCACCATGCATACATAGATAACTAAAACTAAATGAACTTTTAATCTATGGGCATAGTTATAAAAGTCCTCCATTATATAGAAGTTCCAATTCCTGGATCAAGATATTGGTCTTAAATGGTGGTTACCTATAGCATCTTATGTTTTATATTTTTATCAGATTCAGTGACTCAGATGGTTGGGAAATCTCCTAATGGCTGCATTAATTGTTGTTTCTCATGTATATTAGAACATACCACATATGTGCTCAAACCATTGCTGGTAATAGAGCAAAGAAAATGGAAATAAAATGATCCAAGAACTATAATTTATGTTGCACGAATAAGTTTCGAGTTATTGAAAAATGAGACACTGCAAATACTACTACTTAATCGAAAAAAAGATCCTCAGCCCAAAAATGAGTGAACATGCAAAATCCTTCAGTCCGATGTGACAATCATTAATCATAAGTCCACATTGGTCGTGCCTCATGCTCTTTGCTTCAAGTGGCTCAGTACCTCTCAGGCATGCATTGTGTCTGAGCTGTTGAAGGGCTTGACTTGTACTTGTTTTCATCCAGTATCACTACAAACAAAAAGAAATATTGGCGATTTGAGTTCCATTTGGTCACGATTCTCCGTTTTAAATTTCCACGTTTCACTTTCTGTTTCATTAAAGCATTCGGAATTCCATGCATGTACTACAGTTACTCTGCTGTTGGTGTCTTCGTACTTGGACGCATGTTTCGTGAAGCATGGGGTTCACAAGCCAGCAAGAAGCAAGCTGAGTTCAACGAGTTCCTTGAGGTAAATCTAAAACGGGATGATTTTGCTTAATGCTGGGTTGAGTAATGAAGTTTACAATTCTTTTATTATCTTAACAGGTAACATATAGGTTTTTATCTTAGTTTGGAGTCCGAGAGTGAGTTTGTGAGAATACGACTTGTTATCTTTTAATATTATTAATATGTACTGGAAACTTTTGTATTTTATATCCTAAATTCCACTAAGACACCCTCTTATCCAGTGTGTTGATGCATACACTGCTGTTTAAGAATTGCACCCTTTTTAAATATTCTCTACTATATGAGCATGTGCAAATATTTCTAAGCATGGGTGTCACTCATTCTTTCTGTGGTGGTTTTTCCTTGTGATCCAAGAGTGAGCTTAACTCTTTCTGTTCAGCGGAATCGGATGTGCATCTCAATGGAGCTGGTAACTGCTGTGTTAGGAGACCATGGGCAACGCCCTCGTGAAGATTATGGTGAGGGGCCAGAAACAGAGTTTCTACAGCTGAATCTGCTTCAGTGCTGAAGAGAATTTCCTTATCAAAGATGTCATTTATAATCTGTTATTGGCATGCTTTTAGTACTTGGCAGCCAAACTTCCTTGTGCTTATGAGCAGTCTATTGTATTCTTTTTTGCCCTTTAGAAGCTTGTTCAAATTTCAGAACAAACATATTTGAGAATTTACATGTCATCCCAGGTGTGACTGGATCCACATTTAGTCATAATAGACTTATTTTTATTGCAATTGGAAAACCACCATGTTATTCTCACATATATTCCCTTCAAATAAGTAAATGACAAAACTAAAGGTTGGTGGCACTTGCGGATCTAGGGATAGGTTAAGCTATGGGCACTGAAGGAAAATGGTTGTAAATTTCTTCTTTTCTAATGCTTTTGCTTGTGAAAATGAATCATTTAGTTCACATCAATGAAGGGCACAATCATTAGTGCTTCCTATTCCTTATATACCTGCATTTCCTGGAACTACTGGTGAAAGCTTTTCATCTGTATTCAATTTCAATTTTATTCTTGAAAAATGAAGTTTTGTGGGGGCCAATTTTGCTGATACTTGTTTTCCATGCTTGACAGTGGTTGTAACTGCAGTCACAGAGTTGGGGAGTGGAAAACCAAAATTCTACTCAACTCCTGATCTTATCGCTTTCTGTAGGAAATGGCGGCTGCCAACAAATCATGTGTGGTTATTCTCAACAAGGTCAGTTTGGTATATTATTGTTTGATGTAGAAGAGATTGTTACTTGATGTGTTCAAATGTTATTTTCCCCCCACACTAAGATAGCCAGAATTATTACTGAATGATTATAGTTTGTCTATTGAAATTTTGTATTAAGTATTTCTTGATTTCGATCTC
Organism: Ajuga reptans; assembly: GCA_032274785.1. Lineage (NCBI taxonomy): Eukaryota > Viridiplantae > Streptophyta > Magnoliopsida > Lamiales > Lamiaceae > Ajuga > Ajuga reptans. The sequence continues at coordinate 457,562 of JAUEKW010000024.1, forward strand.
ACTACCATATTGATGTATCTTTAGAATTTTGCTACCTGTATTTGTGAGTAGTAACACTTCGAACATATCCTGAAAACTTTTCATGATAACAAAATCTGGTTGTGGTATTGATTAAAAGCTCACTGCAGGACTTGGATTGATACTAGTAATAGCATCAATTAGTTAATCTAGGAACCGTAAATTAAAATACTTGCCTATTATTATTTTAAAATTTTGTTTTGTTTAGCATCTTTGAAGTGAAACTTGTGCGAGAACCATTGACCGAGGAGCTGTCAACAGACCAGCAGAGAAGAAATAGAAAGAAGATCATTACCACAACCAGATTTTGTTATCAGTGGGAGAAGTCTGGGATAGGATTAAAATGAGTGTCGCTTGGTGGATCTCAAATCATAAGGATTTTAGATCATTTCAGGTTTCCGATATGGTTAGGGATTGGAGTATAGTGTTGTAACTTAGCACTCAGGGACCCCTCATCCCTTGAGTTCTTATGCTTTATTTTCTTGTAATTTGTAAACACTCTACTTTATGAAATAAAATCCTGTTTCCAATCAAAAAAAGAAATAGAAAGAAGATAAATTATAAAAATCTGGGTGGATATAATGTCAAGTCTTGGTTTCCTGCTACCTATTACGATTAGGGTGGAAAACCTGTCAAATTCTTTTCTTCATGTACTCATTGAAAATCATCTATTTTTTCCGGTCACTGTGTTCAAATTTTCCGTTCATGTTTCAACTTTGACTTAGTTCTGGCTCCGGGCATCTCAATGAAGTGATTGTTGCTAACTTTCTATGCTAAACTATATACTTATGACTAATTCTTTGGCTGATCAAATCATTCACGTCAGTATTTATGAAGCATACTTTTAGCTTTTCTGAAGGAGATCCTTGATCACTCTAACTAAGTCCGTCCATTTATTCTGTGCTCTCCAGATTGCACCAGGAGAAATAAAGAAAAAACCATCATTCTTTTGTTCATAGAAACACAGTTCCTTTATTGAAAATCGGCGAGTGCGGAAACCTGTAGATGATGACATATTGTGTCATAAGCTTGGAGCCCCTAAGACTCAGTCTGACTTAGTTTAAGCACTACCAGTTTCTGTTCCTTTTTTTTTTGGTCTGTTTGTGTGTGTGTGTGTTTGGCATTCTCCCTGTTTTCGTCCTACTTTTCCTACTGAAAATTGAACAAAATAATTGTGATCTAACTTCTTTTGTTTGCATCTGTATGTTTCTCTGCATTTCAGGAAATCCGTGACATCATTCTTTGCAGCTTTTGACGCCCTCTGTGAGGAAGGAACAGCTACAACCGTGTGTAAAGCACTTGATGAAGTTTCAGATATATCAGTACCTGGTAAATAATTAAGATGATATCAAAATTGAAACATTTAATGAATGTTGTGGCCATTTCGTTGCATTTTTATCAAATAAACGTGCTTCAGTTTTAGCTATTGGCGGATGGCGGTGGTCCTGTTCTTACTTATTGTTATAACGGATGTGAGAAAGAAACAAACAATCGACAAAATAAGCACACAGAATTTACGTGGTTCACTAACAATGTGTTAGCTACGTCCACGGGTAGAAGAGATGATTCGTATATTGATATTCGGAGTTACAGATTGAACAGTATGACTCTAGGTCACATAGGGACCTCTATATATATAGTCAATCCCTAAACAGACTAGGCCAAGGAAATAGGCCCAAAACAGAAAACTAGCCCAAACACCATATACTCCGTGTGGGCCGGGGGCGTTGCCCCCATACCCCCATCGGGAGGTAAATCACCGACCAACTCCGCTACGGGTTCAAGTCATTCTAACAAATCTCCACCTTGACTTGAATCCTCTCACAGAAAACCAGATGTTCCAGATGCACCATAAAAATGCCCCAGACGTACGAACAACTTCTCGTACCCAGATTTTCCCTCCAGAATAGGGCAACTAACCACTTGTAACATTTAACAAGTCCAAGCAATGTTGGAACTTGTTACTCGGAACCGGCTTGGTGAACATGTCAGCTGGGTTATCAGCAGTCCCAACTTTCTTCACCTTAATCCTCGACCAACTCCGCGACGGGTTCAAGTCATTCCAACACTTCTACTTAAAGTGCTCCCCTGACTTCACCTCACCTGAGCTAGGTCATAAGCTGCTTTTATCACCTCCTATACCAGCAGGGCATCTTTCATCAACCAGAAATGTTTCCTGTCGTGTATTCTTGGTGGTGGAGGGAGAACGGTACAAGGGGGTGCAGCTGTATCCCCAACTTTAAGAATATCTTTTGTTAAAAGATGAAACAAAAAAAAAAATTGTACCTCCAATATTTTCCTCAAATATTATACACTTAAAAGGATAGAGGCAAAAATAAAAATAAAAAAAGTCTCAAATAGAAAGCCAATGACCTAGCAAGTGTTTGTATACAATATATATTTCAAAATTTTGATAAGCTAGTTGTACTATAATTGATTTTTATTATTTGGTTATATTTGGTTAATTTTTAGGGCTTCCAAAAGAAAATTTATAAGTAATTCTGTCCTTTGTTTTCTCATGGTCTGAGTATTGTCCAATTTAGAAATTGTAAAGTAGAATCAGGTAACCCGATGGATAACAGGATAAGTGATAACTTGTCAGTTATTATGCAGGTTGAATTAAAATTTTGTGCTTCGTTTTCTTTGCCTGCACCCAACCCTATTTTGGACATTCTGGATAGCCTTCATGCTGCTGTATGTTTCACATCTTTTGGTTACAAAGTATTTACATGAAAAGCGCTGATATGAATTTCCCCTTACCTGCAGGATCTAAAGACCACATTAAGGTTCAGGGAGAGATCTTGGAAGGTCTGGTGGCTCGAATAGTAAGCCGCAAGAGCTCAGAACATATGGAGCAGGTTCTAAAGGACTATCCTCAACCACCATTGGAGGGAGGTAATCTGACTTTATCCAAGTACAATCTTCTTTTATAAAAAAATAATTCCGTAGGGACCGTTTTCATCTATATGCTAGCGTTTCCAATTTCATTGTTGAAACATTAATCCTTAAGTAGGGTAACAGGGAGTACCTATTATTTATTTGTATTGTGTATCTCTATGGATTATTGAGTATAAGGAAACTTCGTTTGACCATGAATTAGCAATAAAATATGCTTTAAGAGAACAGCGAAAAGAATTTTGGGGTTACTCCCTCCCCAATCCCGACCTATTCAACCTCCCTTTATTAAGGAGTTTATTTTAGTTTCCCTAGTTACGACATCATTCAGAATATAATACAAGTTGATGTAGAATAGTTCAGTGTTGGAGTCGTCATTTACCATCAAACTCCTCAGTTCCCTGCATCGAGTCGCTAGACTCACTATGTACATACATTGTTAGTTTGTAATGTGTCAGTTTTGCAATATATAGATGAAATGTCACATGCGATTTTACGTAGAAATTTCCAGACTTTGGAAAGGTTTACATTTGATGTTAAATTGTTTTGTTTATTATGATTGTTCTGATACTAATAAATGTAGGAGATTGTTCTTGATATTATTTTAATTTGGTATTATCAACATATGTATTTCTTGTACTTCTTTTTACATGGACAAATGGATCAATACTTTAGATCTTTTGGAAGGTGCCTTTGTTTTCTATGCAACTCTTTTCAGGGTTCCTAGTTGGACGGGAGAAGGATGATCTTTGACATCAGTCTGTAATGAGTTGAAATTTCTTATTTTTATTCTTCAATATTGTAGGTTCCCATAATACAGAATGTTGCTGATCGTTTCATATTACTTACGAGTGTGGTTTTAATATTTTTTACCTCCTCCTTTTCCAACCTGTGTTCACCATAATTTTCTACTGCAACCTGATTTTGTATTAATTTGTGCCCATCTATTTACTATTGTAAATCAGCCGACCTTGGACCCAGCCTGCGTGAGATATGTGCTTCAAATAGAAATGACGAAAAGCAGGTTTATCCGATCTTCCTTTTATTTAAATTATTACTTTTGATGAGGACATTAGGTCTTGTACTTGAGCTGGTCATATCCTTTATCTTGTTGCAGCAAATGAAGGCTCTCCTGGAGAGTGTTGGTACCTCTTTCTGCCCAAATTATTTGGATTGGTTTGGATTTGAAGCTTCGGATAGTCATTCGAGAAATGCAGACCGATCTGTTGTGTCAAAATTTCTACAAGCACACCCTGCAGATTTTTCCACTACCAAATTACAGGTAGGTTTCTCAGTGGCCCAACTTTTTCTTGATCTAAGAAGTGGGGAATATTGAAAGAAAAACAATTGGAACCGATAATGGTATTTGTTCGAGCAGTGGCTTTATCTCTTTTTTTTTCTATTTTTTTTAAATAAGAGAGCAGTGGTTTTATCGTACCTAATGATGGGTAGGAGAATCCAACCGATCCTCTTCTTAAAAAGAAAATGATAGGTAGGAGAATCCAGCCTCTGGGCTAAGTTAAGCTTCCTTAATCCTCATTTTGATTGAAAATTTGTAATTTGTCCTTGTTGGAGGAGAGAACTGATAGTTCCTGCAGCTCACCTGTTATCTTTTTTCTTTTCTTAATCATATTCCAATGTACTACTCTTCTATCCTGATAGGCAATTTTAGTTCGATGTTATTAAATTTGTTAACCTTTGCATCAGGAAATGATTCGTCTGATGAAGGAAAAACGCTTTCCTGCGGCTTTTAAGTGTTATCATAACTTTCACAAGACCGACTCTCTGTCCAGTGACAATCTTCATTTTAAGATGGTTATTCATGTCCACAGTGACTCAGCTTTTAGACGGTACCAGAAAGAAATGAGGTCTGATGAAGTCTGTGCATGTATTATGCTTTTGTTTTTTGCCATCATTATACATTTTCCAATCATTGGGATTTTATATTTATTTTTTGATGAAGTTGACATATTTCAGGTATAATCCAGGATTGTGGCCACTATATCGAGGTACATACTTATTGAATTCAAACAATATACCTTAGTGTCCATGTGATTATCATTCTTGAATGTATATCAAGTGATCATGTGAGCCCAACGTGTTTGACGAAGCATATTTGGGGCTTCTATCAAATTCACATAATTTAAGTATAACTTTATCGTCAAGTTAGGGCCTTTTTGCATCTTGATGCAGTGGTTTATGGTAATATATGTCTATACTGCTTGATCTTCTGTTGAAATATGACATTGGCACATTTTCATATGAATGACAAACTGGGCTATATGTGCTGATCTGACCTGTTGCAGAAACTGACCATATGCCAAGCTTTGAAAAACATTTATGTACATATTGTCCTTGCTTTCGCCAATTCCATGATAGTTCATTCTTCTGTCCCCTTGTGTTGCATGCTACTCAATCCTCTCTTCTCTCTTTCTCTGTCCCCTTCTCTCTCTCTCACACACACACACAGAAGCTCTTTCCTCTTCTTTACCTGTTATTCTTTTATATTGTTCCTTGTTATTCTGATGTATTTAACATCACTGATCATGGTTCCTTGCTTTTCAATTTTGGTTCTTCGTTCTTTGCTGAATGCTTGCAAATGATGAGTATTGCAGAACCCAGGTTTTAATCTCTCTTGCATTTCCAGGGTTTTTTGTTGACCTAAACTTATTCAAAGCTGCCAAGGGGAAGGTCGTGGAATCTTTCAAGGAAACCGATGCTGGGAGTAGCAAAAATGCAGAATTGGCAAAGGATGGTTTAGCAGATGAAGATGCAAACCTGATGATCAAGTTGAAATTTCTTACATACAAGGTATGAGATGCTTTGGCTTGCATTCATCAAATACTCAAGTTATTCATTCTATTACATATAACCCCCGATCTTTTAGTAGTTGGAGATGGTCTCTGAAGTTAATATATGCTGTTATTGTACGTGGTACTTTATAAATTAAAAAATGATGTAGATAGTAGATTGGCCAAAAGGGTCCTTGTCAGATGACCACAATTTTGTTCAAGAATGAAAAAAATAAATAAAAAATCTTACGTTTATATCTGAATTGGTTCAGAAGTTTTGGCAGTTAATCAATAGCATGTCAAGATATGTATTCAATTTGTTAAATTGCTAATACATAACACATGAAATTGGGATGCAATAGAGTTTAGGGTTTTAAGGTTTGTATTGTCATTGATTACTGATCCATGCCACATTTTTCTCCCGCTGATTGTTCCTGGATTCCTTTATGTTATTAATGTTCACTTATACAATATGGACATTTGTTTCTTATTCACTTTGTTCAATATGCAGCTGAGGACTTTTCTTATCCGAAATGGCTTGTCTGTTCTTTTTAAACAAGGTGAAGCTGCGTACAAGGCCTACTACCTGAGGTCAGTTCCCCAAAAGTCTACACTTGCAGAATTGTTTTGATGGGGGAAATCTAAAGAGGATTTTTCCTATCTAAAGGTGTTGTATGTGTATGTGCCATTTCACGGCTATTATGTCAAAATATAGTATATAAAGATCAAAGATGAAAGTTCTGGAAGATTGCGTCCTTGGTCATCTGACTAGCTGTTTTGGCCATCCCGGGTCTCGTGCTCGGTGACTTCACCTGTTTTTAAGTGTGAACTTTAGGTCTAACTAGTGATGTTTTTTATCTTTGAGCGGCCTGTTTAATTTCTCAGTAGACTCACTTACGTGAGCAATTAGACCTTTTCTTTGTGCTATAAAATATATTCCCTCCGTCTCAGAAAGATGGTCCACTTCCTACTTTCACATAGATTTAGAAAATTCATTTATTACACGTTTACGTTACTGCTACACCCTTATTTAATATGATGAATAAAGGAATGTTACACACAAATGGTAATTTCAATATGTCATTTAGTAGGGGTATGTTAGGAAAATAAGCATTTAATACACTCTTAAAAAGGAAAGGGGACTATCATTTTGAGACATCCCAAAAAGGAAAAGGGGACTATCGCTTTGAGACGGAGGGAGTATGTTTTTACATCTTCTGCAGTAATAGAACCTAGGTGATGTTGGTGAATGGTTTGTGTGGGCTTTTCAGTTAAATAGTAATGCAAGCAGTGCCTGTTATTATTTGTTCTATTCTATCTTCTATCTTGTTATGAATCTGTTCTTTGATTTTATACTTTTTAGAACCAAGGTCATATCATGATCTCATAAACAAAATATAGTGATGCGTGAGCCTTAATACCCAAAATTGTGGTGTTGTGCTGAATCTTTAACTATTATTTGGCCGTTCTAGGCAAATGAAGATATGGAATACATCAGCTGCAAAGCAAAGAGAGCTTAGCAAGATGCTGGATGAATGGTACTTCAGATATCTCATTCCCTTTGAAATTGTAGTTCAGTACGTGATGATGCTTCTTTGTCTCTATCAAGGGCTATATTTATTCGTAGAAAATACGGACACAAGCAGCTTTCATCTTCCACATATCTTAGTGAAGCTGAGCCATTCCTTGAGCAGTATGCAAAGCGCAGTCCTCAAAATCAGGCTCTGATAGGTTCTGCTGGAAGTTTTGTTAGAGCTGAAGATTTCATGGCCATTATCGAGGGAGGCCGGGATGAGGAGGGTGACCTTGATCCAGAGAGAGATAGAGTTCCTTCAAGTCCGACTCCAACAGTGAAAGAATCCATTGCAAAGGATCGGGGACTTATTGTCTTCTTTCCAGGTAGGATTTGTACTAGTTTTATGCACCCCTTCCTGTGTATTGCTGCTATACTTTCAGTCCACTTATTTGATCTGTTGAGATTAATTATATTCAGTATGATGTTAGACATGCTTGCTATCCATGTGCACCCACTGATTTCTCTGTGTGTGTGGGTGTCTGTCTGTCTAGTTGTGGGTCTGTGTGTTCGTGTTCCTTAGTGCATAATATTGATTTGACATCTGCTGATGTTTGCCCCATTCTATTTATTCCAACTCTTGTATTTCTAACCGGAGCATTACCACCAATTAGGGATACCTGGTTGTGCCAAGTCAGCACTTTGTAAAGAGATACTGAATGTCCCTGGAAAGCTTGGTGATGACCGCCCAGTCCATAGTTTGATGGGTGATCTTATCAAAGGTATTGATCTAAATCTTACGTTTCTATTGCAATTGGCTAATTATGGCGTTTGTGGGGTTATGGTCTTGCAAATCATTCACCTTGCTAAGCTTATGATCTGAATATGGGTGTTTTCTTGTTGTGGTGGTACCAAGCATTTGCTCATTTGATATATTCTGTTACATTTAAATGCATCTCCATATACCTTTCAGCTTCCTCAATCCTTTGGACTGCAGAATTCAATTGTCTTCTGTTGGAAATTACAATTTAGGGGCACATAGAAGTACCATAATAGAATCATTCGACTGTGTCCGCCTGAGATGGTTCTTTTTTTAGTGCACAATTTTAGGGCTCATTATGTGCATAATTAATATAAAGATATTAGTTGTGGGAAATGGTTTTACGGGAAAGGGATCCTCATCCCTTTTCTGAACTTCTTTTGTACTTTTTCTTTTATAATTAATAAAAGTAAATGTTTCCTTTTTTTCTTTTTAAAAGTAAAAACTTCTGCCAAAAATCATTGCCCTCATTGTTTGCAGGCTAAGTCATTCTGCTGGGCACTCATATATCTTAATATTTGTTCTCTGGAATATTGTTTAACCATATTCTTAATTTACTAATGTAACATGATAGGGAGATATTGGGTGAAAGTTGCTGAAGAACGCCGCAGGAAGCCCTACTCTATTCTGCTTGCCGACAAAAATGCTCCTAACGAAGAAGTTTGGAAGCAGGTCATAATTTATTCATTCTAGTGAAGGTGTTCTCCATATAGATAAATGCTGGCAGTCTTTTGTTCATGGAAATATTTGATAATAGTTTGATTTTATGTTCTAAGCTTGAAAGCAGCCTACTTTGTGATGCCTAACACAGTTCCGACTGTGTTCCTCTTTTTTTTTTTTTTTTTTGCATGCCTATCCATGCTAAGTGCTTCCCTTCACACTCCTCGCACATGCTATTTTAAGCCCTCAGATAGGCTTTGTGGTAGCTTAACCTATCGGTTATGCAAATGTTTGTAGATTGAGGACATGTGTCGCAGCACAAGGGCATCTGCAGTTCCAGTCGTACCCGACTCAGAAGGTTATTTTGGTTCACTGCATTCTTATCATCTTATCAAGAATCTCTACCGATGATCTGTTTCTTCTCGCTGCTTCTTTTGAAACAATTTCTGAAATATCTCATTTGATTCTTTCTCCAATATTTTGTTCTTAATAATTTATTATCTTACTGAATAGAATATAGTACTGTATATGGTATAGTTCTCCCGTATCATAAAATATTATAGATGCAGCATGTATTGACCCCTGATAGTGCCACAATAGTACTGTATTATCTTAAACCGTACAGCATTTCAAGTGCCACAATAGTTTCTGCCCCTATGTTGAGGGCTAAACATCTGCCAAAATGATTTGTGCTGATTGCATGATTGTGTGCTTTTTTACTTCATTGCTATTCCGTATCACGTTCTTTCTTGGAAGTCAATGTTGCTGTATATAAAGGACATTTCTTTTCTGATATTTCGTCATTTTTTTCATGCTTTTGTCAGATATATATATAGATGTATATGTATATATGTATGTTTATGAGGAATATCTTAGCCTAGGCTACGTATACTTGGTTGGCTACATATGATCCTATCATCTCATGTTTGCAAGGTTTTCATTTCTTTTCTAGTATTACTCATCTTTGTTTCTATACGTTCCTAGTGTGTTTATAGGTCTACTTCCTCCGAAATTATGCAGGGACCGATTCAAATCCGTTCTCTCTCGATGCTCTTGCTGTTTTTATGTTTCGCGTGCTTCACCGTGTGAATCATCCGGTAATAATGGAATTAACTGGTTTTATGTTGGGTAGTCTACATCCATTCTCATAAAAGCTAAATGAATTTCTTTTTTTCGTATCTTTAAGGGAAATCTTGACAAGTCATCTCCAAATGCTGGTTATGTGTTGTTGATGTTCTACAATCTATATGATGGCAAGGTACAGTTGTTTTAGTTATTTGAAATAATATTGTCTTCTGGAAACAGTTTTACGTTAATTCATTATCCTGCAATCTCTAGAATCGCAAGGAGTTTGAAGCTGATTTAGTAGAACGTTTTGGCTCAATTGTGAAGATGCCTTTATTGGACCCCAGCAGGTTTGTAATCTATTTATCAGACTAATTTGGCAAGAACTCCATTTCTCTCAGTTCTGTAGTTAGATAAGTTTATGCTAATTGTGCTGGTTTGTTTTGTTATTACTTTTGCAACACTGATTTTCCCTACGGAAGTATAGATTATTTTTTTAGTTAAATACACAAAAGTTCGAAGTATGCTTCTTCTTTTATGAATACATTCAGGAATTTCATTGTGCTGTTGACATGTAAGCATTGTAATTTCATGGTACAGGTATAAAGTATCACTAAATATGCTCCATGTGAACACAACAATTTGACTACTAAACAGAGGGCAGTATCTACGACAGAACTTCCTAATGTATAAGATAATATGATAAGAGACAAGTAGAAAATAAATTAACAGATGAAAATGCTGCTGTGTTGCATGTACTGCTACACTCAAATTGTTGGCTTGCCATAATCTGTCTTTAAGCTATATTGATTGGCATCAGTTTCTCTCTACGAATATGGTTTACCTCTCGAAGATGGAAAGTAAGATTGATGCATGCTTAGATTAATATTGTTTTTTTTTTCTCGAAGCATCAATTTGTGCTTTGCCCACCTGAATTAATTCCTTATATGCTGTTATACCTATCTTTTCTGAGAACTCATAGATCTTTATGTTTCTCTGCATGTTGTGGAGAAAAGACCACCTCTGCCTGAAAGTGTGAGGTCTACTTTGGAGGAAGGATTAAATTTATTCAATCTTCATAGCAGACGGCACGGAAGGTAGTTGCTTGCTCGTGTTTATTTATCTATTTTTGTTGGATATAAAAGCCCGTCTTGGTTTTGTTTGCATTATGTTGCTGTCTACTTGTCTTGTAGTTATGACCCCCTAGACCAGCATCTTGAGTGTGGTCTAGCGTCCAATTCTAGTTAATATTGTTTATTTAATGTTTCTTCTTTGTTTATCTGTCAGAGCGGAGCCCACCAAAGGCACATATGCAAGTGAGTGGGCAAAATGGGAAAAGCAACTGCGTGATACTTTAGTTGCAAATGCCGAATATCTTAATTCTATTCAGGTTAGTATTATCACTATCTATTGAATACAAAAAATTCTTAATTGTAGCACAAGGCTAGATAAGACTGTAAAAGGTAAATACTTTGTTGAATATTCCATTACCAACTTTAATGCCAACACTTTGCAAGCTTAGCTAGTGGCAAAGTTTATTTATTTGTAATCTCTATCTCTATATTTCAAACATTTTCCTTTTACTCTTTTACCTTTTCTGAGTTTTTACCTAGTTGTGGTAAAGCCTCTGCTCTTGTATTTTGCAGGTCCCATTTGAGGCTGCTGTTGAGAAAGTTCTCGAACAACTTAAAGTGATCGCCAAGGGAGACTATACAGCACCTAGTACTGAAAAAAGGAAGTTGGGAACCATCGTCTTTGCTGCTGTTACTCTGCCAGTTTCAGAAATCATAGATCTCCTTCATAATGTAAGTGACTCATTACTGTATTTACCCCACAGCCTGATAAAACACAAACATTTTTCGCTACAATTTTATTGAACTATCCCTGTAGATAATCCCTAATTGTTTTATCAAAAAAAAAAAAAAAATAGGAAAGGAAACCTCTCTGGAGAAATACAGTTGGGCCTCGTTGAGTTTAGTATCCTGCGATTGGCTTCGAGTATCAGCATCTAGTGAGAACATCAATTGATTATTCTTATTATCATGGCAAAAAAACAGTTATGCAAGAAGGATCCTAGAGTCGAAGGTTTCCTCAAGGACAAGGATTTGAAGAGCAGCCTTAGTAAAGCCCATGTCACTCTGGCCCACAAGAGAAGTCACGGTGTAACCGCTGTTGCCGGGTATGGCCCATACCTCCACCAGAATGTTCCTATCGAGATCAGCTCGCTATTATTCTCAGACAAATTGGCGGCATTAGAAGCAGAGCCTGGAGTAGTTGATGGGGAGAAAGTATGTTCGAAAAATGAATGGCCACATGTCACGTTATGGACTGCTGAGGGAGTCCAGGCCAAAGAGGCGAATGCGTTGCCTTGTTTACTTGCAGAAGGAAAGGCTACTCGTGTAGAGATCAACCCACCCATCACTATCTCAGGAGTTCTAGAGTTCTTTTGAGCGTCTTGTTTTGTGTTGGTTTAGTTTTTGTCTATAGTTCGGGTTTCTCGTATTTGATGCTACTCTAGTGAGTTTAATTTCAGAGGCATAATCTAACCAACTGTGACTTGAGAGAACATTTTTTAGCATACAATCTCTCTTGACTAGGATAGTGACATTGTAATGACAAACCTTTTTGACATTCTCTCAGAAATAAAAAAAAAAAAAAATTGTTTAGCTGAATTCAGTAGGCACGATGCCTGTCGATAATTAAAGCTGCGCAATGCCCAGGGTCAAATTACTCACCCCATATTCCTACAATCATGCTTTGCCTTGTTGATCTAAGCATCTTTTCGTATTTTATTTTCAGTGTTATGTGTGTGTATAGTTTTGATGCGTGCAAGCAACTGACGTTAAATATTATGATCTTTTTTCAATTTGAATTACATGCCTCAGAGTTATATTTCTTTCTATTTAGTAGAGTTTGCAATTCAGAATTTAAGCTAAAGAAAGATAAAATTCATTTTAAGGGTTTTAAACTATTCATGAATATGTTCAAAGATCCCTAAATTTTGAACAAGTATTACATGCAAGTTTTTCTGATTTTAATGTTCTATGTTGTGGAAGGACTCAACGAAAATATCTTCAGGTTTTTTTTTTCGCAATATTCGTAAATAAATCGAAGACGTCAATGATGCATTTGCCTTGAAAAAGAAGCTTAATATGGAATAAATATAGATCTTCCCTCTTTAAAAAAAAAAAAAATCCCAAACTAAAGAAAGTATTAAAAGATACAAATGGTAATAATACAAGTACAACCAGAGAAATTAGGCTCTTCACAATCACTAAAAAGTAGTTCCCTTTTCGACACTTTCAACGACAGAACACACATCCTGATGGGAGTGTGTCTGGAAACAAAGGTGATGCGAGGGTGTAGCATGTAAAACCTGACAAGCAAAATATCAAGCTTAGGAGCTCCAATTTCTAACCCAATCAGTTAAAGTAGAAACATTCCTGGTTATATCATCGATGGAGTCACTTCTTAGAGCCACCACGGTATCTTCTGGATAACTCTCTTTCGCCTCCTCCAACAGAACTTGAAAGATTTCACACTCGACATTGTTTGAGAGCTTTTTACCTGTATAACCCCTGCCATAAGGAAAACAACCAATTGAGATTGTTTAAGAAGATATAACAACTCAAAAGGAGAAACCAATGTGATCAGACAGACGAGCATATTACCTTTTAGTTAAGCGGTCGTACAACTCGGTATTATCAGTTTGAAGTACCACTACATGATCAAACCAACGTTCAGGAAAGAAGTCGCAACTATGATGATCCACAATGTTTCCACCTTCCTCCATTAATGCTTCAAGCTCGTCACATACCTGCCCAAACATCCAGGCCTAATTAATACGATGGATTGGTTAAACGAGTATGTATGAAAAAATATTTTCTTCCCCGCACTTACGTCTACAGACGGAGTATCACATAGAATAAAGCATGACCCATCCCATCTAATCGTGGGAATATTAGTAGAACAATTGTGTAGGTTTCAGCATATTAAAAAGATCAATTCTTTAGTTCATTGGTGTACTAGGCATATAATCAATGTTTTCATAAAGGAAGCATATAATCAACAAGAAAACTCTAGTGTTCACAAACCATAAACGAAGGGTTAGTATCACCATCCATAGCACATTATTTGCAGCAAAAGAATTAACACCGGATCAAGGATGAAGAGGAGACTTTCCACGAAAATTCCAATTTTTTGCACATTCTAATGTTTATTGCACCAAAAACCTGCACAGAATGTGAATTAAGGTACTAGCCAACTTGAAATTCTTCATTCAGAAAAACAAGAATTCATTTCACTCCGCATAAGTGCACCTAAACCCTAAATCAAAAGGATATCCAAACTTCCCCCAATGCTGGGCAGAAAAGCTCCAAAGCTTCATCAGAATCAATTTATTGTAAGTTAAAGTTCAGATTGAGTAATTGACGCATATAAACAAAAAATGTTCGCCTCAATTAATCCCAATTGTATGACAATCAGTTCAACACACGCAAACACATGAAGAACTTACGAGGTCCTCGTTGAGGACATAACACTCGAACTCGTCGTCCCAGCCATCGTGGAGACTCTTCTCCTTCACCAAATCACCGACGTTGATATGCCGGAGACTGGTCGCCTCCGCCAGAGCCGCTGACGTCGTCGTTTTACCGGTCCCTGGCGTCCCAGTTATCAGTATGTTTGGCCTCCCTCTCTTCCTTCTTCCGCCGCCCGCCATTTCCACGGCCTGCAGCGATGGGAATTTTGAACAGTGATTGGTGATATGTAGATGGCGGATAACCAGGGTTTTTGGAATTTGGGGGGTTTTGCCTTTTTTAGGTTTTAGCAATTAGCAGTATTCCAATAGCTGACAATTCATATATCGGTTTAGATTATATATAAAAAATTATTTAAAATATTTTTGGTGCACCAGATTCAAAAACCGCTCTCTTCCAGGCCACATTCTCTCTCGCAAAAACCGCTCACAAAAAAAAAAAAGAAACTTTCAATTCCTCCTTCTTCTCCCATCCTCCGTTTATAGAAGGATGGGGGAAGACTTCTTACATGTTTTGTAATCTTTATTTTGATTTTGTTTTGTATTATTTGTTTCCTCTCCTCAGGTTTGCCTCTGTGAGATTCTCTCCGCCTTTGTGCGTCTTTCCACGCCTTGTGCGACTATCGATCTTCGTTTTCCGATGAGTCTACCTGGCTTCCACGCTTTGTGCGGCCTCCGATCTCCGGTTTTCGATGGA
>JAUEKW010000024.1:472658-483161 GCA_032274785.1 Ajuga reptans
CATATACAATTGGAAACAATCTGAAAAAAATATTACTGTAAGTACCAACTTGCAAAAATGCTTATAGTACATGTTTCAGATTGTAATCAGCTCATTTAAAGATCAACTGTCTCTTTGTGCAATTTTAGAAGACAAAATGTTTAATTGTACACAAAATAGGGGAAATTTTCATTTTTCGTCCCTAAGTTATGGTCACTTACAATTTCAGTCCTATCTGAATAAACTTTTGCAATTTCAGTCCAACAAATTAAAAGAAGTGTGCAATTTTAAATATTTTTTGTATTAAAATTATAAATCTGTCGAAAAATACCACGTGACTTTACGTGAGTTCACAAAATGGAAATTCCCGTTCATTGGTGGGATCCCGTCACAATCTAACTCCTGTTAATTGGACTTGCAAACTAACTCATCATATATTTTTTAAATAATAAATAAACATCAGAAAAAAAAAATCACATAGCATTAATTGAGGAATCCCCATTTTGTGAACTCACTTGAGAGCCACGATGTATTTTATGCCAGATTTACAATTTTTTTTGGGGGAAAATGGATTAAAAATGCATATTATTTAACTTATGAGATTGAAATTGGAAAAGACTATTCAGATGATGCTGAAAGTTCAAGTAACTCTAATTTATGGGACTAAAAATGTAATTTTTCCCCACAAAATAGCCAAGGAGTTTAATAGTACAACATAGATATAGTTAAGAGGTTTATTTAAAAGTTTATTTGTATCTCATCCCAATTTATTAATATTGATAGTCAGAATATATTGTTTATTTTCTTGGTGAAAAAATTAATAGTAAAAAGAATGTTATAAGATGAAAAAAACAGATAAATAGTTTTAAAAATTCAAGATGTACCTTTAGAAATTTATGTACAAATGGGTTTTTTTCCTTTTTCATTCACATATTTGCACAAAATCTTTGAGATAAAAAAAAATATTGGAAAAAATTTAATAACCAAGCACTGCCACGTGTTACACATTTCTTTATGAATTTATCAAGGTGATTGAATTTGCATATTGGACTCTTGATTTGATGATTGCGAATTTAAAAAAAATTGAAAAAGAAAAATAGTATAAAAGCTAACATTGGTTCAAGAATCAGGGAACTTACCTTCATCAGGAAAAATTGGTCGTTCATAGTGAGAGAATAATTAACCAGAGGTCTTGGGCAGTGTGTTAAACTCATTGGCTTAATTTTATTTTTTATTATTTGAATTGATGACCAGTTTAGTAGGTTACCTGTTGCATATGAATTTGTGATCCAACGGTTACAATTAGATATTGTTGAATCTAATAGTCCAATTTTTAGGTGTATTAATATTATAGTTGTATAGTAGAAGGACCCTAAATTATATTACTTGAATTCTTATTGCTAGGAAAACACAAAGGGGGAAGTATATATTGACTTGGAGTAACACTTATGTGCCCCTGTTGCATGGATCTTCTTAGGTGCAACGGGTTGACCCAAATCCGATTTTCCAAAAGGTATTAGTTTTTCTCGAAAAAGTATTACTCTTTTGCGAAAAGGTATCAATCGAAAAAGTATTACTATTTTTAATAAAAGTATTAATCCAAAATTATAATTTCATTCATGAATTTATTAAAACAAGTAATACCTTTTGGCATAAAAGTAATACCTTTTTTATCGGGTCGTTGTATATAAAAAGATCCATGCAACGGGGCATATAAGTTTTTCGCCATTGACTTGAGATTTTGCAATAAATTCCATAAAATCTGTAGTGGTCAACTTTGTCCTCGCAGTAATTTCAAGGCTAAATTCGGACAATTTGTTACAATATTTCCGTTCACGTTTTTACAAGCTGACGGAGGTCTGCAGAAGACGTGCAGAGCAAACCCCCATGATTGAAAAAGAATGAACAAATGCTAAAGCACCTCTCTAATCTTCGCGCTATCTCGCTGATATCAATTTCGGGGGTTTCCTGCTGACTTGAAGAACCAGATCTTTCTTTTTGTTTTACAATTCTAGGTAATTACATGTATAATTTAATCGTGTTTAGTTGTTCTTATTTTTGTTTTTCATAAATCATGTTGTAACTATTGTTTGCTTATGGATTTCATATTCATTCGTGTGTTTTTTTTTTTTTTTTTTTTTTAACTTTGGATGGTTATTTCCCCGTGAGGGTTTTACAGAGGGTTACGACTGTTGCTTAGTGGTTTTCGTTTTGGGGATTGGGGATGGGGGTGGGGGTGGGTGGAGTTACAATGTAGTCGAATTAATATATCGTGCTGATTTTCCATCTGATTTGGAATTCCGAAGCGAAAGATCTGTTTTGGTACTCTTTTTGCTTGAATTCTAATGTAATTCTAGGGATTTTGTATTCCTTTGCTGCATGGATTTATAATCAATTTTCTAGAATTGACTGTTTGTTTCTGGGGAGATGGTTTTTGGGTGTTTTGTGAAAAGATTCTAGGAGAAGAATATAAGAACGTGTGTACATGAAATGTGGTGTTTTAGATTAAAATGCCATGGGAACGCCGAATATGTTTAATCCTGTATTCAGAGAAGAAATTGGAAGGACAATGACAATATTGAGTGAATGATAAAGAAATATAGCCCGAGACATTGACCTGATCTCCTTTAATAATTAAATTTGTTCCTTGTGCTTCTTTGTCGACATTTTTTTATTTTTTTGTTTATTATTTGCTTGGAGATTTTGCAGTATTTGTTGTCGATGTTACATTGACTTTTGTGAAAGTTACATTCTGTAATGGGGTCTTCCTTTTCGTGCCGATCTGATATCATTTGATCTTTACATTTGTTTGCAGGTGTTCTTTTTGTAGACAACACAACGTTTTAACATTCTAATGGCTGATTCAGAAGAAAACAGTGCATTATTTCCAATTTTCATATTATCAATTATCGCATTGCCTTTAGTTCCTTATACTATATTGAAGTTACTCCGTGCTGCTTCAAAGAAAGCAAAAAGCATCCACTGTGGATGTTCAGACTGCACTCGATCTGGGAAATATCGCAAATCAGTTTTTAAAAGGGTCTGTGGCATCCCCTTACCAGTAAACAAATTTTAGCTGCTGCCATGTAATTAGTACTATTTATTTACAGTCAATTTGCATTTCAGGTTGCAAATGTCTTTACGTGTGGTAACTTCACTCTGGTGCTGCTTTGGGTCATCATGGGGATTCTTGTTTATTACATTAAGAACATGAGCCGTGAGGTACTCCATGATTATTCCGTCATTATTCCTTTATAAGAACAGTTCTTATGCACCTTGTTTTTCAAATATTTGTTCCGTCGTTTCATAGTGTACCATGTATTATTCAATAATTGCACTTTGCACTCACTTAGAGCATTACTTTCTATGTCAACTCAGATTCAAGCCTTCGAGCCATTCAGTATTCTTGGATTAGCACCTGGGGCATCAGATTCTGAAATTAAGAAGGCATATAGGAGACTCTCCGTCCAGTATCATCCTGATAAGAACCCTGACCCAGGTAATTCATTTGCTTCTGCTATGCTCTTCCAGAGTTCCAGTTGGAACGGAAAAACTTGATTATGACCCTGTTTTGGTTTATACTCTTGGGAATTCCAAATTTTCAGCTGCTCATAAGTATTTTGTGGAGTCCATTGCCAAAGCTTACCAGGCTCTGACAGATCCAATTTCCCGGGAGAATTTTGAAAAATATGGTCATCCTGATGGTAGGCAGGTAATGTACCTTGTAAAGAAAAGCTTATCTCTTTAAGTTGAAGCCATGACTAGAATCCAACACTATGAGATGTAGAAATCGAATAGATAACTAGTTTTTAACACAATGATGTATTTGATGCAGGGTTTTCAAATGGGAATCGCTCTTCCCCAGTTTCTTCTTAATATTGATGGTGCATCTGGTGGGATATTATTGTTGTGGATAGTTGGAATTTGTATATTATTACCGCTGGTGATGGCTGCAGTGTATCTATCTAGATCTTCAAAGTATACAGGAAATAATGTCAAGAATGACACTCTAGGTGCCTATTTCCACCTGATGAAACCTTCCTTGGCTCCTAGGTACATTTTTCTCTTTTGAATCACAATGATAAAATTTAAGTCATCATCTCCAGTTGTAGTTTTTTGCAACTGGGACATGATACTTTGGAATGTTTATTTGAAATATTGAAAGTTATTAAATGCTTGGCAAATATGGATGACAGATAACTGTCAGCATAAAAAGATAAAATTCTATATCGCTTTGTTGAATATGAATGTTGGCTTGCTTTGGGCAATGCATCTATAGATGAAATGAGATAGCATTACTGATATTATTGGAAAATTGCCTTCCGATAAATATTTATCTTCTTACACAAAAAAAGATCAATTTTGTCTTGCTCTAATATGTTGCCATGCAAACTGGCTGTTTTTTGATTGAATATCAATACGGGGACATGATTATTGTAACCTGCAGCAAAGTCATGGAGGTATTCATCAAGGCTGCCGAATTCCTGGAAATTCCGGTTCGAAGATCTGATGACGAACCCCTTCATAAACTCTTCACGACAGTAAGAAGTGAGTTGAACTTAGACCTTAAAAACATTAAAAAGGAACAAGCCAAGTTTTGGAAGCAGCACCCGGCACTTGTTAAGGTAAAAGTGAATCTTTAGAATCTAATTTTACTGTTAATTTGCTTGAAAATGAAGTATTGATTACATTATTTTTTTATCTGCAGACAGAATTATTGATTCAAGCACACTTAACTCGTGAAACTGCATCTTTATCCCCTGATCTAGAACGTGATTGCAAGCGAATGCTAGAATTTACTCCTCGTCTACTTGAAGAGCTACTAAAGGTGACACCCTTTCTACTATTTACTTAATCTCTATGCATTTGTTTTGAAACAAGCATGAAGCTCCATATACGCAGTTCCAACATGGTGGACATGGTTCTTTTAGGTCTTCCGTGCATTTAATTTCTAAGTTACTTCCATGCGCTGAAATTCATATCAAAAGTGAATAGAATTACCTGTTAAAGGAAGAATTTTAATACCCTTATTAGCTCTGGGTAAATTACCTAGGACCTATTTTTAGGTGCCTTATTATTGGCAAGTACTAATTTTCGAAAAATAAGATTTCCTCATTTATTGATATTGCAATTGTCTGATATGTCACCCAAGTTAGCAGATCGAAACTGAAGGATATTTTCAGCGTATTCGTTTTTTAATTTCTCAACACATCTCTGAAGAAAAGCATTGATAAAATTTAAGCACAGATTTCTTACCCAAAAAGAGGAAAAAGGTATCAAGACTTAAGTCAAAAGGGATGGTTCAATTTTCATGAGAAAAGTGGATTATCCAGCGAAGCCTCAACTTTTCTCTGACAAACATGCAAATACTTGCTTAGTGAAGAAATCACTCCTGCTTAGAATTTAATTCCATGATCGCCCGGAGCATGTGAATTGGAGGGTGCATGAAGGTCAAGTCTAGCTCATGAATTGAGTTGTGAGTGTGGTAGTTCTGTTCCTTCATCAGCAACTTGTCTCTTGTTGCAGTTATTTGGAAACTGGTCATTTGATGTATCATGAAGCAGCCCATTTACGAAACTGCTGCAATATTTATTAGGAATTGTCATCCATCTTGGTTGGTTTTTCTATAAGGGAATGAGCTGTTTCTTTAAATCCTTTTCTCTAAGAACACTAGTTGTTGTGTCTCCCCCCCCCCCTCTTTCACTCATGTGCTTGGATCTGCCTGTAAATGTTATATATTCTTTGTGCAGATGGCTATCATTCCACGCACTTCCAAGGGACATGGCTGGCTTAGGCCTGCAATAGGAGTTATTGAACTCTCGCAGTGCATTGTTCAGGTAATAATTGGAAAATAAAACATTTCAAAAGCTAATGACCTGGAATGAAAGCTATTTAATCAGTTGATGTGCTAAGCTAATTAATTTATCATATAATTCACTATGGTGCAGGCTGTCCCTCTTAGTGCTAGGAAGGCAGCTGGAGGGTCTGCTGACGGAATTGCACCATTTTTGCAGCTTCCTCATTTTAATGATGAAATAATAAAAAAAATCTCCCGGAAGGTACAACATGTTTTCCTCCTCTAGGTTAGAAATTAATGGCTTTCCCAACTCTCTGCAAAATTACATGGTCTTGGTTCTCCACTTTTATTTTGTTATGAACATCCATTCTATCACTAATTTCGCAAAAAGATTGTGAATATCTAACAACCAAAATGCTGTTAGTAGTTACATTAGTCCCATTTCTTAGATAGTTTTGATTAGAGATGTTCATTTGAAGAGGAATCTGTTTAATTTTCACTTTTTCTCGATACACGGGATGTAGTATTCTGTATCTTCTATCTTTCTCAAAAGAAATTGGCGTTTGTTCTGTTTCTTGTTTCTGGTGAGAGCTTTGAAGGCTCCCCCCAGGCTTTATGTTATCCCTAAGGTTCAGTTCAGTTGAAGGATTTCATGGTGGATTCCCCAGTAGCAAATCCATTTGTGGCTGTTTGGGTTGATACATATTTAAATTCCGATTAATTGCAAATAAATACATAACTTTGACCACTTTTTTGCAATTTAATCACATGTTTTTAGTAATTGCAATTTAATTATTCGATGGGATTTTGTGATGTGGCACCCGAAGATTGACACCTGCTATCTCAGTGGATGTCATATCTCTTAGCCAAAAGGACTCAAATCTTTTAAGTATAAGTGTGATTGAGAGTTAAAAATGTACATTTAAGAAGTCATTATTATGAGTATTTAAGTAAATACAAGACCTTTTTTCTTTTTTCTTTTTAATTTTAATGTTGCATCATCCGCCATGGCGGCGGTATCGAGCTCGTGGAGTTGAGTCGACTAAATTCATGCTGATAGGCAGCTCGTACTAAATTTCAAAAATTCAAAAGTTCGTTCATGAAGTAGGCTCAAGTAGCAACTTTTTGAACAATGTGATTAAAATGCAAAAGGAGGTAAAAGTCATGCATTTTTTTCGCAATTAACCTTTCAAATTCCATTAGTTTCATTTTGAACTAATTTTGGAGGCATTATGAGGGATCTGAATTTTAGTTTTATTTTGGTGGATTTGAAATTTAACAACTTCAAATTGTTACTTTTCAATATACTATTCAAACTCTACGTAAGTTAAATATGCGTGAGTTTTATACTTTCAAATTTACCACGTACTCTAAACTCATTCTGTAAAATGATTACATGCTTATATATGTGTGTATTTAATGAAATTAGATGATTATATGCTTGAGAATGGACAATTTGTTTAAATTATACATCCAGCCTCGCCATTTATCGACAAGCCAATGCAAGAGTTATTTCCCTAAGTTTGATAGTATTGGAATTATTTCGTTTATAGGATGAACTCAGCGATTGGATTGAAGGATAGTAGGATGGATTTTGAATCCATAGTAGTACATCCATTTGTAGCTGTTGGAATATGGATATGAAATTCATCGCCGTCATTTTGAACTACGTTTGGGGGATTTTCGTGTATTTGAGATCTACTATAATTTGGGTAGATTCAAAAGCCATTGATTTGAAAAGCCTTTATCCAAATGCAATTAGATGCATTTCCCCCTTTTTTTTTGTATGATTTGCTCTTCCTCTTCTTGACTTGGCCCTTGCACTCTTTGCAGAAAGTGCGTACGTTTCAGGATTTCCAGGACATGTCTACTCAAGAGCGAGCCGAACTTCTCTCTGAAGTAGCGGATCTCTCTCCTCCTCAAGTGCTAGACGTAGAAAAGGTGATGGGACTAATTCCTTCGCTTACAGTCGAAGCCACTTGTGAGACCGAAGGAGAAGAAGCTATACAAGAGGGCGATGTCGTCACAGTCAAGGCCTGGGTCACCCTCAAACGTGCAAACGGGCTGGTCGGTGCACTTCCCCACGTTCCCCGTTACCCATTCCACAAGGAAGAGAACTTCTGGTTCTTGCTCGCTGACCCCACCTCGAATAGCATATGGTTCTCTCATAAGATAAGTTTCATGGACGAAGCTGCTGCCGTCAGCGCTGCTTCAACGGCGATCGACGAGAGGATGGAAGCCCTCGGGGCAAGCCCAAGGGAAAAAACAACGGCTATAAAGGAAGCAGTGGAGAAGGTCAAGAGTGGGTCCCGGCTCGTGATGGGTAAGTTTTTGGCTACAGGAGAGGGTAGCTACAATTTGACATGCTACGCGTTGTGCGATACTTGGATCGGGTGTGACCAGAAGTCGGGCTTGAAGCTGAAGGTTTTGAAACGGACGCGCGCTGGTACGCGAGGTGGGCAGGTCGGTCCGGAGGATGGTATCGAGGAAGACGAGGAAATCGAGGAAGAGGAAGAGGAGGATATTGAGAGTGAGTATAGTGATGATGAAGAGGAGAAGAAAGGCCTTGTTAATGGCAAAGTTGGTAAGCAGCAGTATAGTTCAGAAAGTTCAGGATCCGATGAAGAGTGATTTTTTACTGCTACATTTCAATTGTTAGACATACATACAGAGGGAAATTTTAATTTAAAATGTCATGAATT
This sequence comes from Ajuga reptans, assembly GCA_032274785.1. NCBI lineage: Eukaryota > Viridiplantae > Streptophyta > Magnoliopsida > Lamiales > Lamiaceae > Ajuga > Ajuga reptans. The sequence continues at coordinate 481,137 of JAUEKW010000024.1, forward strand.
TATTTTTTTGGTGCTTCTAGTTACTTTTGCAATAAATAAAGACTAAAATGGACCGTTTAGGCGTATTGTTTCAAGTTCATATACTGCCAGTAATTTTTGTTTTTTTTTGTTTTTTAGTGATGAGTTCTTTGTTTTTCTTTTGAAAGACTAGATAGAGTGTATTTTAGGAGATTTTTGCTCCGGAAATTATCAAATTATGTGCGTATTAAATAGAAAAATAAATAAACCAATTTTATGCAATGAAAATTACAAATAGCTATCTCACCTTAGGTCATTTTTACACTTAAATAAAGATAATTTTTCGAGTTATAGATTCTCACAACACTTTTTGCGTTTTTTTTCAAATAATCATCTCCGACGAGTTTTCCGGCTAATAAATCACGTGAGTCGCACAAGACTCTTAAATAGAGGCCAAATTAATTTAAAAAAAAACGTAATCATTTAAAACTAAAAGAAAACTAAAACGCGATTCATCGCATACAGAAGGGAATTAGGGCTCACATCACATCATTTCTTCTTTACCCCAAATCTCTTTGACCAATCCGTAGGAAATTAGGGCTTCGGGCGACGATGGTATGGAGACTTCCCACACGGGAAGATGCAGAGAGAATTCTGGAAGGAAGATTGCGTCTAGACTACGGTAAGCTCTCTTCTACCCTGTATTGCGAAAATTGGTTCTGAGGAAATTTGATTTTGAGGAAATGTAATGGGCTTTGCGACATTTGGTGTGTCTGCATTTTGTGTCAGGCTTTGTAGCCTGATTTTTTTGCTTGTTTGTAATGAGTTGTACTTCTGATTCTTTGCTACAGATGCGATGTGTAACGTGTCCTTTTGCCCTTGCTTCGAATGAGCTGCACTCTAATTTATATTCTTTTGTACTTTGTCCTATTGTTGCTTAAAATATTATGTAGGAATCTTTTCAGTTTTTTATTTTGCTTGGATCAATATTTATGTATGTTAGTGGGGTGTAAAGTTGTGATTTTTTTGTCTCCCTACCTTTAAAAGTATGAGTGGTTTCTTACATAATAATATGGTGACAAAAAAGTCCTTATACCATACAATTATATATAGGAGACATAAAAGGGACAAATACGTAACTTACTGCTTTACTAATATGAATCTATTGCAAGAAATTAATAAATTCTATCCATTACAATTAGTTATATATTGTGTATTTGTATTATTTTTTAAAATCTGAAACTTCTAATCAAATCTCTTAAATTTATATTTTAATTAAATTTGTGTAAGGTAGTATTAATTTTTGAGAAGGTCTTATGTGCACAAGGTGTACAAGGTGCACCATTCTCAAATTAACCCTAGGTAAAAGTTTAAACAGTAATAATTATATAAAGGCAAAATCTACTCTGAAAATTCACGCTAAGTCACAGCGCAATTCTTCACCACTCCAAAGAGTATAACGGGAACTCATTCATTGTCAGTTATCTAATCAACGTTCTAAATTTCAGGCCGGAAAATGTCAAAAAGATCAACTCTATTAAAGAGTATCCTCAAGCTTTCGTGAATGGTGAGATCAAAGCTGCTTTCTTCGTCGCCCCGCCCGCCAAAGTCTTCCTCGTAGAATACTGCAATGGCTACGCTCCGTGTTCTATTCGAGATCTGAGCTGTTTTTAGCTTCTCACCCACGCTTACTTTCTGCTTTGAATTGCGTGCTATAAACTTCAGGTATGCTTCAATTTTTTGTTTGCTGCTAATTTGGTGCTGTTAATTTCTATTTGCTGCTAAACTTGGGTTGATAACTCTTTTTTGGCATGGCTATATATATAATGAATTGGTGACACCAATAATTTCTGGTCTGGAATTACACTTTGTTTTGGTGTGTGTTGCCTTGTGATTGCTCGCACATTCAGTTCGAATTTAATTGCCTTGTGAATCATCAATTTGCGAACTATATAGCATCATGACTTTCGTTGGTTTTTTCTATAGTGATTGCTCGCACATTCAGTTCGAATGGACGAGAATGAAATTGCATTGCCCCTTTCTATGGTGTCATTTGCAAAGCATATA
>JAUEKW010000024.1:497775-521972 GCA_032274785.1 Ajuga reptans
ATTTTATCTTTAGAATTTTAAAAGTGTTCATATTACTCCTGGTTTTCATTTTCCTGTTTGTATTGGACATCTTTCTCAGCTCTGCGCTGTCTGTACTTCCGATCAGATTTTGCTGTTTTCTGGAAATTGTGCCCCTCTCTCTCTCTCACACACACACACATGTATGCTGTTAGTTTGACTTGAAATTTGTGGAATTAAGTATTACTGTCTTTAGATTAATATTTCTTTATTTTGTTATGCTACTACTATTAATTTTTCATTTTTGGCTGTCAGTGCAAATTAAATTGGAGAAGCTATGGTTATAGATGGAATATGTACAAAATGGCATTGTGGGTCTAAAGAGTTGGAAAACAACTGAATATGTATCTCCTGGATTTTTGTTATAGTCTATCTCATTGAAACAACTTCCTTGAATGATGTATGCTGGTTTTTCAGTATATTCTCAGTTTCTGTATTTCCATTTTCCTTCCCTTAATTTTGAAAAAAAAAATTCTGTTTGTAGATGATATTTTTACGGTTGACAGACGATAGCACTGACTTAACCTTTCCTGCATTTGCAATGAAGTCAAGGACCTTAAAGAGATTGTAAAGTTTCAGCTAATGTCTGGTTATGGAAAATAAGAATATTTCAGCTTCCTTTATATTAATGCTCTGAAGCATAATAGTAAAATTTGCTTCTCCTAAACGAATAATTTCCTTGACAGTCAAAGCATGTTTCAGAAGATGATGCAAGTAGCCTGGTGTTTGCAATTGATCTTATGGTCCATGTCATGCCTTTATGTTGAAGTTGGTAAATACATTTAATTTTCCAGATTAATTACTTATTTATTTTCTTTTTCGCCTCCACCAGCTTGAAAATTTTTGGACCAATAGCAATTGCAGCGCTTCTGGTTCTGATTCCAGTGAATGTGTCTGATGGAACTTTATTCTTTCTGCGACACGACTTGGTTGTCAACGATATTGACAAGCTTTCGATATCAAATGTTCGTCCGAAGTCCTATAAGTAAGTTTCATGGTTATTTCTCTAAAGAAAATAAATATGTCTTGTCTTACCACAAAGAGATGTCGTCAGCATTTCAATATGTTCACTTTGCTTTCTAAAACTGTAAAATCATATGAAATCCCAATTTTTCTATGGCATTATGTTGCACATTAGGCAAATTTGATGCATATAATAGTTACTTTTAGATGTGTGAATTGCATCCGAATATGTTCTGAGTCAACGAAATAATCTTTGCTTTGTTGAGTTATGATGGTGATATTATATTCTTACAGCCCTTTCCTTAGTTGCATCAGTTCCTTCTTCATAAAACAGTATGACCATAAGTTGGTTCACTTTTCTTGTTGCAATATCATTTGATATCTCGCCTGACTTGTTCGTTTGCAGCCATAGTTGTAATAAATCAAATATAGGCATGTGAGACCCTTAAATCATCATATATTTTTCCAGTAAGGAGCTGATTTCATTTTTCTTGCCCTTTTTGTTTGAACTTTTAGAAATCTACTTTTGTCTGATTAGATATATATGATGCACATTTTCCATCAAATAGCAAAGCACATGGCTGATGATCTTCTGCCTCTGACTCCATTTTCTAATTTTGCTTCTTTATTTCGTACATCGGATTTGAAGGCTAAGGAGATAATTCTTGCGATTAAATCCCAGGTTTTTTGTCCACATATCAATGGAGTACTTGTTTACTTTCTGGGCTTGTTACATGCTTTATAAGGAGTATGATAGAGTTGCTTCAATGCGGCTAAATTTTTTGGCTTCAACAGAAAGGCGGGCCGAACAATTCACGGTTAGTTGAATTCACGTTCCTTGGTAACTTGAGACACACATTTCTTATCTCGCACTTTCATGCTTGAAGAGTAGTATCTACATCATTACTAATACCTCTCTGAAAAACTTGGACTTGCCAGCACCTTTTTCTTTCGATTCTTATTCATATGTTGTTTAGCTGATTAACTATTTGATATTTTCAGCTAAAAACATTATTTTTCGTTTTTGGATGTAAAACTTGTTTAGTCATGCTTTATCTTGACAAGGAAACCATCAGGCATTAGCCCTTCTTTACACCATTATGGCGACATGCTTTCTGAAAAAAGCTATGGCATTATGGGCTATACTTGTTACTTGATTGTTCCCATTCAGTTTTCTGTGACATTGTTTTCATTTGAATCTCAATTTTCCAATTGAAAATTTGTTATATAAGTTCTTTATGCTATTCTCAGGTCCTTGTGAGAAACGTCCCACATGTTTCTGGGCGTTCAATCTCGGATAGCGTTGATACCTTCTTTAAAAGAAACCATCCAGATCATTATTTATGTCACCAGGTGATAGATTCTACGACACTTTTTTTCCCCCAGTAGTGATACTCTTAAATAACTCAATCTTTGCCTCCTTGATTGTTTTTCCTCGAAATCTGATTAACAATGTCATTTTCAATATGCTCATTACCTTGTATGTCCCCTTAATCCAGGCTGTATACGATGCGAATAAGTTTGCCAGACTGGTTAGAAAAAGAAACCGACTTCAAAATTGGCTAGACTACAACCAGCTTAAGTTTGAGAGACATCCAGACAAGAGGCCTACAGGAAAGGTATACTCGTCTGTGGATTGAAAGCCTTTGAACAAGATATTCTGAGAAAATCAAGTTTGTATGAACTATCTGGTAAGTATAACAATTCTTTGTAATTTACCTTCATTTTCTCATGCAGAGAGGCTTCCTTGGACTTTGTGGTGAAAGGGTCGATTCAATTGACTTCTATAGAGATCAAATTAAAGATTTCGATAAAAGAGTAAGCCTGCCTGTCTAATTTTATTTGACAGAAGCTGCTCTCTTCTGATTAGCTTTTCCTTTTGATTTCTTAATCTGCTAATGGCTGCATTTTTTCCTGAGAAAATAATAATTTTCATCCCTTGCTCGTAGTTGACAATGGAGCGCCAGAAGATTCTGAAAGACCCTAAATCTGTAACACCGGCTGCCTTTGTATCATTCAACTCAAGATGGGGAGCAGCGGTTTGTGCACAGACACAACAGAGCAAAAACCCCACATTGTGGTTGACAAACTGGGCTCCGGAACCGCGTGATGTATACTGGGAGAATCTTGCAATACCGTTTGTTTCACTGAGCATTCGGAAACTCGTGATATCATTATCTGTGTTTGCATTGGTCTTCTTTTACATGATACCTATAGCTTTTGTCCAATCACTGGCAAATCTGGATGGCTTGGAGAAAGTTGCACCATTTCTGCGGCCGTTAATTGAATGGTAAGTGAATCACTATATCTATAGTCTGTTAATAAGGTTACATGCGCAAAGCATAATCTACCGTCACTTTGAACCTTTTTGCAAAAAGTCCCCTTATTTGTTGATTCCACCGAACAAAATTTGACATATTTGTACAATTCTGCATATTTGCAGGAGTTTCGTCAAGTCATTCCTGCAGGGTTTCCTTCCCGGTCTTGCTCTTAAACTCTTTTTGTACTTTCTTCCGGACATCCTAATGGTCATGTCAAAGATAGAGGGGCATGTGGCTCACTCAGTCTTAGAACGGAGAACTGCTGCAAAATATTACTACTTTATGCTTGTCAACGTGTTTTTGGGCAGCATAGTAACGGGAACTGCGTTCCAACAACTTCATGCTTTTCTTCACCAACCCCCCGCTCAGTAATGTCCATACATCTTGTGTTGCTTTATCCATTATTTTAATTAGCAGGGCCTTTCTGAATGAAGGTTCTGTTGGTTGCAGAATTCCGAGAAACATTGGAGTATCAATACCAATGAAGGCGACTTTTTTTATCACATACATAATGGTCGATGGGTGGGCTGGTATTGCTGGCGAAATACTCCGGTTGAAGCCCTTAGTGATTTTCCACTTAAAGAACATGTTCGTTGTCAAAACCGAAAGGGATTTGGAGAAGGCAATGAACCCTGGAGGTGTTGACTTCCCAGAGGCTTTACCAAGTCTTCAACTCTATTTCCTTCTAGGCATTGTCTACATGGTTGTTACCCCAATCCTTCTTCCGTTTATTCTCATCTTCTTCGCCTTCGCCTATTTTGTCTACCGTCATCAGGTCAGTTCTTTTTTGCTCATACAATTAAGATATTTGATGAAGCTTATTTTGACCGTATACTTCCATTATAACGCAGGTCATTAACGTGTATAACCAACAATACGAGAGTGCAGCAGCATTTTGGCCACACGTTCATGGTCGTATCATAGCAAGCTTACTCATTTCACAACTCCTGCTGCTGGGCCTATTGAGTACAAAAGAGGCTGCAAAATCGACTCCTTTGCTCGTTGCGCTACCCGTATTGACCTTGGCTTTCCACAAATACTGCAAGCATCGCTTTGAACCTGCATTTAGGACCTACCCTCTTGAGGTAACACGAACCTAGATAATCAATCGTAACCATGGAACTTTCTCAATCAACCGAATTATTATTATTACTATTGAGCTCTTTTAATCACGTATTCAGGAAGCCGTTTCAAAGGACACACAGGATCATGCTTCTGCCTCTGATGTCAGCTTAAAAGCTTACTTGGCTGATGCATACCTGCACCCTATTTTCCACTCGTTTGAGGAGGTTGACTTAGTTGAAGTCAAGGTTGACAAAAACCCGGCCCAGCCCCAGGCCGAAGCCCACAGTGCAAGTCCTTCTCCGAGTGAGCTTAGTTCTCCTTCGCCTCAGTATGCTCATCACCTTGATGTTGAAGACGAGCCTTCCCACAATGTGCAGCCCTATGAATTCGAACAACCTCAGCCCGTGTATCATTATGAAGTCGATCAACCTCAGCCCGTTTATCACTACGAAATGGACTCGCCGAGCAATGTGTATAGATACGACAGTGAGCCACACTACCAATACTATCACTATTGATGTCTGATTTGTATGTGATTAGTTCTGAGTTTGATTTTTTTTTTGTTTTTTTATATGTAGCTCTAACCAAATACACTTGTAGTTGTTAGAATAGCTTGGGATTTGTCTGCTGAAATTCTCACGTTTCAGTTGTAATTTTTTTTTTTTTTTTCCAGTTGATTTAGATGTATGTGAGTTATTAAATTTAGTGTATATTTTGTGTTTATTTAGTGTGCTACTAACTTTACGAAATGTAAAAATTTGCATATGTCAGATGATAAGGTGCAATTTCCTTTTTTAAACTCATGACATGATTTAGAAGTGCTATAATTTATGATATATTTAAGGTTATATGTTTTATATATTATCTTATATTTATAATATTATTATAAATTATATACAAATATACAAATATATATAACTTTTTTAAATGTTAATTGTACTGCCAAATAATCTGATATTTTTGTTTTTTATAAAAAAACATTTCAAACACCAAATATAAGTATATAAAACAATCAATGAAAAAATGTACTCTATTTCGGACATGATATTTTAATTTATGTATGCAATATAGGCGTATCTACTAAATATTGTGGAAATACGATTAAATTGAGTTTTTACAAAAAAATACTATAAACTTTTGATTTTTTTAGGACAGTAGCTTAAATTCTCAATTTAGCAGGTCCATTTCTAGGAAAAAATTTAAGCATTTTTACTTTGCACACTTAAATACGTTTATACTAGCTTTAAATTTTGGATAGGTAGATAGATAAATGATTGACTGTTTATATAATATATTAGATTCGATGAGCTAGATGAATAATGATGGACTGTTTGTAAGCTTTTGACGTCACACAAATAAAAACTAATCCCTCCATCATAAAAAAAAGTTATGACTTTATTTATTTGTTGATTTAACTTATTTTATGAAATAATTTTTTAAATGTTTTACTTGGATCAGTAAACTAATCTTTTATTTGTTTTATTTATTTCGTGGAATAATTTTTTAATTGTTTTACTTTTGACTATTTATCTACATTTTTCAACCCACCCAAGAGAGAACTTTTCCGTTGCTGCTGACCTTTACGATACAACTTCTTTGACGTTGCCATTTCCTTATACCGCTTTTCACTTGGTTTGACAGAAGTTGCTATTTCTCTTCACAATTGCAGATCATCGTTCACGTCTTCGTTGTTTACTATTTTCCTTGTTGCTGAACTTTGAAGGCTGATCTACATAAATTCCCTTTGTTTTGATTCTGGTCGGCGACATACGGCTGCTCTAACGTCCACCGCCGTCGGACCACCTTGCTGCCACCACTCCTCTCATTGCGGCGCCTCACAATCAGCCAACAGTCACTGTTAGCCATCACCTCCGATCTGGCTGTGGTTTCTCCGAAATCAGTGGTTGCCGGGAAATCCCAATCTTCAAGCTAGTGCTGCTCAAATCAGGTAATTGCTCTCTATTTCTATTTTTATTAATTTAGTGGCCAAACCTCTGGCGATAAGCTTTTGATCTCCTTTTCCACAGTAATTAAATATCCTTTTGCATGATATCAAGCTCATTCGTGGCTGTTTACTAGTGATTGCTTGTTGTTAATCAATCTTATTTATCGAATTTTATTTAACTTATTAGGATTGGTTCAGTTAAATCATCGAAGATTGCAATGCACTGATATAGAAGGTAGACTTTGTCAAAAGTAGAATGTAAATGCAAAAATGCCACATACTCCATTCTGCTTAAAAAAACATGGAAGGTGAATGGGGTAAGTTTTTAGTGGGGTGGGAGCCCCGGCATATACAGGTAGCCGTCGACGAGACTAGTGTGTCTGCCAACCCCTGATTAATAGTAGTACCACCAACTTCCTTTCACACTGGCTTGTGGTGTTCACGTTGCTTGAAGGGTCCTTACCTCTAGTCAATTAGGCGCCCCCTTACTGATTATCAGCGAAGAGCTTGCAATTGGAATAGTGCAAAGGTTCACATACTAGCAGCTTTAATTTCAGCATAAACGAGCTTGTGAAAAGGTAGTTATTATTTTGGCCATCAAGTTGTACCCAACCTTCAATTCGTTGTGCAACAAAATCTCTGCTTCCTTCCACTCACTAGTACTATCATATTGTAAGTTCTTCATCTCTCTTGAAATATACACAAACTGAAATTGGTTTGTCCGAGAATTTGTTTGAGTTCTTTAAATATGTTTCCATGTGAAATTTCTTGTCGTAGAATAGTCAATGACTTTTCGATCTTCATATAAACAGAATTGATGTATTAACTAATCTGCGGTATATCATTGTTTCTCACCAGCCAATTGCTTTATGTGATAAGAGGTTTGTCTATTTCTGTTCATCTTCCTCCCCTTTTTCTTTGGGGTATTGTGCCTGTAACACGCACACATTGATTTTGGAAAATGGTTGCATGATAGGAAATGGGATATGGTTGTAGTCAGAATTGATAGGGAATATGAATTGTTTGGACAATATTTATATTTGCAGTTCTTTGTTGTACTTGTATGTAAGCCACTTGGGGGGGGGGGGGGGGGGGGCGTTTGGTGACATTAATAGCTTGAATGCATCTGGATTTGGTGGAGTATTTGTAAAAAGTGTAAAGGAAAGTAATCTTAATTTAATAGTGTCTTAATTTTGTCGCATTCAAGCTCTTGTCATGATGTCATCTAACATGCTGTGATAAATTCATGTTATGCCAGGAATTTAGGATTTAATGGAAAGTTTTGCTGGTACTCTGATGTTTTAATGATGGTGCATGTGTCTATGTGCATGATGGCAATCTTACGACAAATGGTGTTTTGTTGTTAAAGGCTTAAAGCATTAATAAATTGGAGAAATTAGTATTCGTGAAGCTTGTGCGTGTTGGTGCTTCTTAGTCTAAGGCTTATTAAAGAGAAAAAGCTGTAAGGGGAATTTTGATATGTCTATCTGGCTGGCATGCTTAGTGTTGGTTGAATGGTAACTAATTGTTCTCTCTTCCTTTTTCCTTCAGTCAGACTGTTGGTTGCCTCCATTAGAGGTTTTGGATCTTATTGCTCTCACTGGTGAATGCTGAGAGCATGGAATCAGCAGGTGAGCCCATGAGAACTGTTTCGATAGATGTTAGATTCTGTTGCCAGGACTCATTCATTCATTCTCTATACAACTTTAGTTTATGTTATCTTATTAAAAATTGAGGTTATTTGAAGTTGTATTTTTGTTGAACTTTTGATCATTACAGTCTTTGTGGGTATTGGGTAATATTAAGCAGTTAAATTGCAGGTTCCCTTAAAGCCGTGGTTCATATATAGTCTGAAATATCTAGTTTGCTATAAAAAAGAAATATCTGTTTAAGTGTGCCATTTAATCAGCTCTAAAAGAAATTTTGAAGCTAGAAACTTGTGGTCTTGCACAACTTTTACATTACTATAGTTTGATGTTCTATTCAGATGAGTAAATCGACAGGTTAGGACAATCACCATATGAGACATATTAACCTGATGCCTGAAACCTGCAGAATTTTTTCTTCTCTTGAGAAAAACTGAGATACAAGGGTCGCGGTCCTCCTTGTGTTTTTCTTTTTCTTTTTTCTTTTTTTTTTCCCGTTTAATAGTATGTTTAACAAATGAGCGCCTAAGGGGTTGATCATTTACTGAGCTCGTGCTCCCTTTAAGGGCCCAAGCCATAAGGTATAGGTGGGATGCTTCTGTTTCTGCATGCAAGCTGCTTAAACTAGGCTAAAAACACCATTTTGTTTTGTGCAATCTAGTATAAGAGGATTTTAACTTCCATTAAAAATTCGCACAGTGATGAATTTGTGATGCACTACTATCTTTTTTTATTTTCCCTCTAATTGTACATTACAATTCCGACATGCATGCCATATGTGTACATTAGAAAAGATTAGTTGTTAAACAAAGGGTAAATATGTGTAACCAAGTTTTCAAGTTCAGTCTTTCCTGATTCCATATTTTATTTTATCAGTTGGAGCTGGTTGTGTAAGGGATACATCTATAATCGTTGTCACATTGGAATCAAGTGAAGTGTATATCATTGCAAGTCTGTCTACAAGGACTGATACTCAGGTTATTTATGTTGATCCAACGACTGGGGCACTTCGTTATACTGCAAAGCAGGGTTATGATGTTTTCAAATCCCAAAATGAAGCATTAGATTACGTCACAAATGGTTCAAAATGGCTTTGTAAGAATAAAACCCATGCATGTGCTATATTAGGCTATGCAGCCCTTGGCAGCTCCGCTGTACTACTTGTAGCGACAAGGTTGACTGCCAGCATCCCTAATTTGCCTGGTGGAGGATGTGTTTACACTGTAACAGAGAGCCAGTGGATTAAAATTTCACTTCAGAATCCTCAACCACAGAGTAAAACAGAAATGAAGAATATTCAAGAATTTACTGAGCTTGACATTGATGGGAAACATTATTTCTGTGAAACTAGGGACATAACTAGACCTTTTCCAAGTCGTATGTCGGTGCAGGACCCAGATGAAGAATTTGTGTGGAATAAATGGTTCTCAATGCCTTTCAGGAAGATTGGGCTTCCGCAGCATTGCGTCATTCTTCTACAGGTTTTAATTACACTTGGTACCTCAACCTTTATACTAACTAAACATTCTTTTGACTTACTTGTAACTCCTTCTCGGACATCAGTTTTGTTCTTGTCGGCTTCACCGGGGTAGAGTTACTTTATGAGTTCTATGTCAGGATGAAATTGTTTATAGTGACCAGAACTTAGCCTGTACTGTTACCGTATACCTTCTTCTTTTGTTTTGGGATCTTCTTGGGTATGGACTTTGAAGTATAATGGCCTTCGTATTGAATGAATTGTAGGAGCGCCATTTACCTATTAGGGTCTAATAAATTTTAGAATACATGTAGCAGAACCTTGCTATCATGAGTGTACAATTTCGGGATTTTATTGGCTATATGAAATGTTTTGTTAATATAGTTATCGAATTCTTTTAAAATGGTCAACCTTCTTTCTGCAGTTACATATATTGACAGTTCAGATGACATGCAATTAATTGTTAACCATACAGGGATTTGTTGATTGCAAGACTTTTGGTAGCCTTGGGCAGCAGGAGGGGGTTGTTGCACTTACTGCTCGTCGTAGTAGGTTGCATCCCGGAACTCGATACTTAGCTAGGGGTTTAAACTCATGTTATGGCACAGGTAATTCTTCTATGATCTCAACTATCTTTAATGCATTACTTGTTCTTTAGCTGGGATAACTTCATATGTTAATTGCTCAGGTGACGTTTGATAGTTTAATTAGACGGAGAATTCTGTATTTATGCAGTTCGTTTCTTGGTCTTAAATTTTCTCATTAGCCTAGCACATGTTTCTGATCCTCGTTTGCATTATCTTCAACTTTCAACATTATTTTCTATATATTGTGTGCCTGGGCACTTAGCATGGTTCTCTATTCTTTACCACACAATATTATCGACAACAAAAAGTTGAACTAGCTTTAATCGGGTCTCCTAGTTAGATTTATATGTTTTTCCCTTTACCAGGTAATTTTTTTGTATAATTTTCTCTTACAGCTGATTGTTAATGTTTTCGAATAACTAACAGTAAAGTACCTAAATTGCTGTGACCGGGTTGAATTTTACTTGAAATGGTCCCTTAAGCAGGATAGAAGCACTCAAGCAGTAACTTTATTGGTTAAGATTATGAGGTGGGAGGCAAAGTTATTATTGAATATATATTTTACTGTATGATAAATGGCTGACTGATGGAAATAGAATATTCTTTTGCAAAGCGGACTGTATTGATGCTGAATATGTTTATTCCTTCTATATATGTATATTCTTTTTTTTACCTAACCATGTGCAGTTATAAGCTTGGAGGTAGTGCATGCTCATTTTGCATATTTTCTTGTCTTTTTTTGCATCTGTTAAATGGCATTATAGTTTCTTTCCTACCTAACTAGTGCAGCGCTTTATTTTTGTTCCCGTATTGTGGTATTTTTTCTATCAACTTTCCAATGTACTTCTACTGCATTTGATTTATGCACATATGTTTTCCCTGGTCTTTCACATTTTTTATTAACTTTGTCTTTTTCACCTGCCACTGATATATTCTGTTGAATGGGCAGGCAATGAGGTGGAGTGTGAACAACTTGTTTGGATTCCCAGAAAAGCTGGCCAAAGTGTTCCTTTCAACACATACATTTGGCGTAGAGGCACCATACCTATCTGGTGGGGTGCTGAATTAAAGTTAACTGCTGCAGAAGCAGAAATATACGTATCAGATCGTGATCCTTATAAAGGAAGCGCTCAGTACTATCAGAGGTTGTCTCAAAGATATGATGCAAGAAATCTTGATGTAGCTGTTGGGAATCAGAAAAAAAGTGCTTTGGTTCCTATTGTGTGCGTCAACTTACTAAGGAATGGAGAAGGGAAATCAGAATCAATTTTAGTTCAACATTTTGAAGAATCGTTAAATTATATTCGATCCTCTGGAAAACTTCCTTATACTCGAATTCACCTGATAAATTATGATTGGCATGCTAGTGTAAAACTGAAGGGTGAACAGCAAACAATTGAAGGGCTTTGGTATCTTCTAAAGGCTCCGACTGTTTCTATTGGCATTTCTGAGGGGGATTATCTACCTACTCGCCAAAGGATCAACAGTTGCAAAGGTGAAATAATCTATAATGATGACTATGATGGTGCCTTCTGCTTAAGATCACATCAAAATGGAGTAATACGTTTCAACTGTGCGGATTCTTTGGATAGAACGAATGCTGCTAGTTTCTTTGGCGCACTCCAGGTTTTTATGGAGCAATGCAGACGGTTAGGCATATCTCTTGATAGTGATTTTGCATACGGTTATCAGTCTCCCGGTAACTATGCTGGATATGTTGCTCCATTGCCACCTGGCTGGGAGAAACGGTCTGATGCTGTGACTGGGAAAACATATTATATTGATCATAACACTAGGACTACAACCTGGCATCATCCTTGTCCAGATAAACCTTGGAAAAGGTTTGACATGGCCTTTGAGGATTTTAAGAGATCAACAATCCTATCACCTGTATCCCAATTAGCTGATCTTTTCTTAGTTGCTGGTGACATTCATGCGACGTTATACACAGGTTCCAAAGCCATGCACAGCCAAATTCTTAGCATTTTTAATGAGGAAGCAGGCAAGTTTAAACAGTTCTCTGCTGCTCAGAATATGAAAATCACCCTACAGAGAAGATATAAGAATGCAGTTGTAGATAGCTCTCGTCAGAAGCAACTAGAGATTTTTTTGGGACTGAGGCTCTTCAAGCATTTTCCTTCAGCCGTAATCAATCCCTTACATGTATGTACAGATATTCAGCAATTAACTTGTCTGTAGTTTATGTCTCCTAACTGTGCCTGTTCCTTAGTCTGTTCTTGGCTTTTCTTAAATTCTTCCTTGTTTAATAATCCCCTCCTTTTTCTGTTTGTCTTTTTTTCTTTTTTTGGTAAATCCTTCTCCTCAAAGGTCTTCCTTTTACCACAACCGCTTTTCTCATCGAAAGCTTCTCTTGAAGTTTTTATATTTTATCTTTGACTGGAGGCAAAATGAAAGAATTGCACTATACTTTGCTGAAATGCTGAATACTAGGAGCATGGCTGAAAAAGAAAAAATCTGCACTAGCTTATAGTCTCCTGCTAAAACTAGCAGTTTTTCATGTTTTGTGCTGATTACTCAGGTTCCTTCTCGACCCTTTGGATGCTTTTTAAAGCCAGTTCCAAGCATGTTTGCCTCTTCTGATGGTGGAGCCAGTCTTCTGACTTTCAAAAGAAAAGATCTTATATGGGTATTTGCTTTTTGTTCTTATAAAGGATTTATTATTTGTCTCCATTGTCTGGGTTCTGTTATTTGAATCTTCTTATCATTTAACAGTTTATTGTTTTTGTATGTGTAAGGTTTCTGCGCAAGCTGCAGATGTGGTTGAACTCTTTATCTATCTTGGCGAGCCATGCCATGTTTGTCAGCTTCTTCTTACTGTAGCACATGGTGCTGATGATGCTACCTTTCCCTCAACAGTTGATGTGAGAACCGGACGCTCTCTGGATGGACTTAAACTCGTTCTCGAGGTCTGATATCTATATTTTGATATTCTGAAGTCTTACCTAAAGATCTTTCACCTTTTTTTTCCATAAAAAATAAAAATAAAATTCTGAACTATGCCTTACCTACAGTTTTTTCACCCTTTCTCTTTAAAGCAGTTTTTTTTTTCTTGTAGATTTAGCTGGATCGTTTCTTGTATTGTGTTGCCTGGGAAAACATAATTGCTTCATATTTAAAGAGTACAATGTTTTGAGAGAAAGACAAAAAAAAGAGTACAATGTTTTGAGTTTGCCTGATCAAGCTCCCCATTTCCACTCTCGTAGACATAATTCGAAGAATTTGAGGGCTAAAAAGTTGTAGCATGCACGCACATGCATTTTCTAGCTTGTGCATGACACGCCTATTGTTTACCGTAGGCGTGGCGAGAGTATTAATTACACTTAGTTATGGGCTTAGGCCTTACTAGTTTTAATTTTTTTTTAAAGGATTAGTTTTTTTAATTATTAGTTTCCTTAATTATTTATAGTTATTGGTTGATCCACGGGCCTATCCGTGGGCTTTCAATCCTGTTATGCTTTTCAATCCTATTATGCTTAGGAGACGTCCGGATATGTATATATATCCGACATAGGAGCCTTCTTTTTTCTTTTTCTTTTTGTCATGGATTTTACAGAATTCGGCTTCGGCTTGGACGGGAATTTCCTGGGAAATCGTTGGCTCTAATTTATTTTCTAGTTCCGTTCCCTTGTTCTAACAATGCATTTCTGGAAGCTGTTGAGCCAAACTTGAATGCGCGAATCTTCTTTATGTTAGTTCAAGATGTTTGGAGTTCTATTTGTCTGCACTGGTTATCCGTTTTTTCTTGCTTTCAATATCATCATAGTTATAGGGCTACACTCTAATTGTCATGTGATAGGATACCAAGGCCATGCCAAATAGTGGAAGATAAAGATAGATCATCGAATATGTCATGCATCCACTTGTGTTGGTTTTGTCACTCCTTCTTGCTACCAGATTCTGTGATATTAAGACCAAAAGAAGTGGATCATCTTGGATGAGTTAGTGGGTTGGAGGGGAGAGTGGAGGGGAGGGATGTCAAGACTGAATCCTAGTAGAGTGGTTTGGAGGGGAGAGAGTGGTCAAGATTGAATCCTAGTATATTACTTTGGTGTAAAACTGAGAGGTGTAATGTAAAAGGTGAAAACAAAGTTCAATTGATCGGAGCTTATGAAGAGCATAGTACTAGGAGTCACTAGATCAGGTAGCCTTTCATGACCCAGAGTGTTTGACCTCTTGAGGCTTTGGTTTAAATTATTGAAGTTGAAGTGACCACGTTCAATCCTTCACTTCTGCTACTCCCAGAGAATCTAATAACTGTCTCTTCTCCAAGCTCGATAAATATCCACTTTATGAGGGATAGAATCGACTTTATGAACTCATCCCTCTCTCCTAGCACGAGGGAGGGGTCTCAGAGGCCAAGCAAAAACATTTTAAGGCATAGCCAAGGGGAAGACAAGTCGTATCCCATGGACAGGCTTTGAAAGTGGATAGATAAAGTACTGTCATAGAATCTAAATTAGTATCATAAGAATGCACAGTAGTAGTTAAACAGGGGCAATCGCTTTGTGTAGAACTATCCTAAGTTATGGAATTGTCCATCTATTTTTTGTTATACCAAAAAAAATAAAAATTGGGAGGCCTTACACAATACCAATTAGCATCTGCTTAAAAGTTCTATCTGCAGAGGAGATAGATTGGGAGGTGTGAATTATAGCTAACGTTTTTAGGGTATAACAAGACTTGGTACTTAGGAAACATTGGGATCTTGTCTCTTCATTCTGACAATTGATTCCTTTGATTTTCTGTAATTATTCCCCTTGTTAATATCCTGTAACTATTTGCTCCTGGAGATTTGATGGGCACTGATGTGTGAGTTGTCTTTATCTTAGAGGGGGTTACCTACCTGCTTGCACACTTAAGTTGTCCTTTAAAGAAAGAATGAAGTTCATGCAATAAGACCTAATGTCTGGAATCTCTTTTATGTTTTCCTTTTGCAGTGTCTAATGTCTGATTTTATTTTATTTTATTTTATTCTCTTATTTAACTTTTACCTTGTGCATTTGGTCCACATTGATTTTTGAATAATATCGACATTTGATTGAGTGCTTATTTCTTTAAAATAAGTAGTGAACCCTTTGTCCTTCACATATCTTGCACTCTGAACTTTGTAAGATGCAGTTATCAGTCAGCCTTGCAGATTCTAGTTTAAAATTAACTTTTGCAGGGAGCCTCTATACCTCAATGTGCAAATGGTACAAACATTGTAATACCGTTGACAGGACCTATCAGTCCAGAAGATATGGCTGTCACTGGTGCAGGTGCGCGTTTACATGCACACGAATCCTCTTGCCCATCCATGTTATATGATTTTGAAGAAGTGGAAGGAGAACTAGATTTTCTTACTCGTGTTGTTGCATTAACATTTTATCCGGCCGTGCCTGGAAGAGGTCCAATGACTCTTGGTGAGGTACGGAGAGTCGAGTGAGTATTATTGGAAGAAATATGTGAGAGGATGTTTTTATTGAATTGATTTATATGCAGGTAGAGATCCTTGGAGTTTCTCTTCCATGGAAGTCAATATTTTCTCATGAAGACAGTAGTGCTAGCTTTATAGAACGCCTAAATGGTCACTCGAAGGAAATGAACCCAACTCTTACAGAAACAGATACCAGCCCTTTGTCTGGTGCTATAACAAATTATAAAGCACCTGAATCATTTAAATCAGTGTCATCGGCCAACTCCTTGGTAGATCTTTTGACTGGAGAAGTAGTCCTTTCAAGCTCCATTTCTCAACCAGTTGCAGAAGCCATTGTTCATGAGGGTAGCGACTTTCTTAGCTTCTTGGATGATGCCGCCACTCAGCCAGTTTCTGATGGAAATAACCATTCCGATGTGGTTTCATCTCAAGGATCTACAGATAATGGTTCTCATGAGTACATCAGATTGTTCAAACTTCTTGCCGGACCTCACTGGGTATGTCCAACGTTGAATTAGTATGATGCTTCTCTCTGTTGCCTGATTCTCCACTCCTGCTTCTTCTTTGATGTTCATGATACTAAGGCATTTTGCTAGTCAAAAGTATATGCCCGAGAATTCATGATAGCTAACTGCTTTCGTGATGTTTCATTCCATCTGTTCTCCTTGTCATTTATGCATAAACATGTGATGATAATTATTTAAGTCACATTCTGCAGATTGGGGTCGTATAATAACCCTCATCTTGCTAATGTCGCCAAATGCTTTGGAGCTATCAGTTTGATTTATTCATGATTTTCATTTGCTTGATTCACTAAGTGATGCGAATTTGAGCCTCATTTCTTCCTTTAATTAAAATAGCAGGAAAGAAGGTTAGATTTCATGGAAGCTATGAAACTTGAAATAGAACGTCTTCGTCTGAATATTTCTGCTGCTGAAAGGGATAGAGCCCTCTTAGCAATAGGCATTGATCCTGCCAGCATAAATCCAAATATGATGCTCGAGGATTCATACATGGAAAGATTATTTAGGGTGGCACGCAGCCTCGCATTGCTTGGGCAGGCTTCAGTGGAAGACAAAATTAATGCTTCAATTGGGCTTGGAAAGTCGGATGAAAATACTGTTGATTTCTGGAATGTCACTGCAATTGGCAAAAAGTGTTCTGGTGGTGCATGCCAAATTCGTGCTGAAACTGGGCCAGCTGCTGGCACATCTGTGACTTCATCATCTTCAACAAATTCAGATTCTACTTTTATCTGTGCTGAATGTGGGAGAAGGGTTTGCAGAGTTTGTTCTGCTGGACAAGGAGCTCTTCTGCTTACAAGTTATAACTCAAAGGAGGTCTCAGGCTACAATGGTGTAACTAACCCAGGAGGATCCGTCCATGGATATTCAACTGATGCATCTGCAAATCGCTCCCCTCCGCTTGACGGGGTAATCTGTAAACTATGTTGCCATGAAGTTGTTCTTGATGCATTGGTTTTGGACTATGTCAGGGTCATGGTCAGCCAAAGAAGAAGAACTAGGGTAGATGATGCTGCGGAGAAGGCCTTGAACCTTGTGTTTGGATTGTCCTCGAGAAATTTAATTCCTGAAAGAGATCAATTTCTAAAAAGTCAAGCAACTTCTAAGGTCTTGGAGAAGTTAACTGATGGAGAGGAATCACTTGCAGAGTTTCCATTTGCCAGCTTTCTACACCCGGTATTTAGATGAACATGTCCTTGTTTCCAATTTCATATGCATCTCATAATTTCAAATGCTTTGGATTTTCACAGCTGATCTTTATCGTCGCTTTCGTTTTTAAGACAAAGTAAATTATCATGAAAGGTAGTATCATGAAATTAAAACCTCATTGGTATAGAGCATTTGACTACTTTTTTCTGTATGGTTCTCTAGGTTTTCTGGTTCTTGTTCTTAGCTGTAGTATCTCCTTCTATAAACTTTTTTTAGTTCTGTTTTAGCTTTCAGAGTTTCTTCCACTATGCCTTCCCTTCATCTTAGGTGCAAATGGACATTTCATTTCTTCACGTTCTAATGGTTTGTCTGCCAATGTAGTGTGCCATTTATTCTGCCTAATATTGTGTTCCTCTACTAATTAGGTAGAGAATCTACTGTAAGAATGGTTTGCCACCCAAAGGTAAAGCAAGTTCAAGTAGAAATAAAATTTGATCGGCTGATTTAGTGACTAATAATCACCCTGTTAAAATGTGGGACTGACATTTTAGTTTTAGAATACTTTGTTGACAATAGGGGCAGCATTCTAGACCATGGCCTTCACTAAATGTTGATAACAACAGTTAAAATGATCTAGTAGTCCATGCTACTAGCTTCTAGGCCTGGACTGCCCAATTAGAGTGATAGTTCCAACAGTCCATGATAGAGTGATAGTTCTCTAAACCATGAAATATTTCCTTATATAATGACTGCTATTACCACCTTTGCGCTTGGGGATGAAAAAGGAAACTTGATTTCTCTGCAACATCATGGAGATCAAACATGTTTAGCTCATTTTTAAATATATACATTATATATGCGTCTAAAGAGTGCAGATAGGTATTTCAGTTTGTTTATCAATTTCACTGACTGGAAGTTAGCTATGACCTTACTTTATGTAGGTTGAGACAGCAGCTGGTTCAGCACCCTTGTTATCGTTGGTTACACCTTTAAATTCTGGACCACAAGAGTCATATTGGAGGGCTCCATCTAGCGTCTCGTCAGTGGAATTGGTTATTGTCCTCAGTGATATGTCTGATGTATCTGGTGTAGTCCTTTTGGTCAGTCCATGTGGCTATTCAATGTCTGATGCTCCTACTGTAAGTTTACTCGTTACTGACTTAACAGTTGATGCACTTGCTAAACTACTTAACAATTGGGTGTCACATTTTATTCTAGAAATCAAGCATAGCTGCACATTGACTCTCTTTAGTTTGAAATTTTAAATATTGTCTGCCACAAATCATGCATGTACCTTCTCACATGATATATTTGTATGAAATGATCAAACATTCATACGTACATGCACCATTTTGCTTGTTGCTGGTGCAAGTCCTTTCTGTTTGCATAGATGTTTCATCTTGAGTAACATCTACTTGGTTCCAATGCAGCATACCCTTTTCCCAACTAACTCCATGTTACTGACATGAAGCAATTTAAGTTTGTTGGTTCTCCATATATATTTCTCTCCCCTCAAATAAGAATATTCTTTAATGTGGAGGTGGAGGCGGAGGCTTGTTTCTGTCAGAAAATGTATCTGAAAAGTATTTGATTTTATTTTATTTTTAAAAATAAAATAAAATTGAGTATGCTATTTGGTTGAGCAATACACTGATTGTGTGATGGTAGTCTGTCTTGTGGCTAGTGAATGCTTATATATGTTGCTTTCCTCTCTACGCATGCTCTTACACACTTAAGTTTACTGTTGGAGCTAAGCTAAGGTGATCATAGACTATTCTATTAAGGAAACTCTTGGAGCCGGCCACAGTTTGATATGTTCAAGCATTTACCACCACTTTCATATTGTAATGGTGTTGGCTGCCACGGATCATGTCTTAATGTTGTGAATATAGAATTGATTCATTGATAGAATTACAAAACTACAATGACAAAGTGTGATTGATTATTGATTTACTTTTTCTCATAAAAGAAACTCATTGATATGATTTTGGAATTTCTCTGTTGCCTTATTTATCATTTTTATTTTTATTACACCTGTATAAGTAGGTACACATTGTAACAGGAAATTGAGAGGCAGCATTTTGGGCATTCAATCCATAATCCTAAATGGCAGAATCACAGTTATATGCTATATCATTTTATTTTCTCTTCAATCTCTTATATTTCAAAATTTAAGATGGTACCAGAGCAAGTACTTTAGTAATGGTAGTGGTGGTGGGGGGGGGGGGGTATTAAAAAAAAACTATGAAAAAATTTGGTTGATTTTTTTAGTATTATTGATATGATTTTGGAGTGATTTCCTCCTCATCCTTATTTATCATTTTTATTACACCTATATAATTAGGTGCTCATTGTAGTAGAAACTCAAGATAGATCAATAAAAATGTTACATCCCTTTAGGCATTTTACTGTAGGCGCATAAATGGCCAACCACATTTTTGTGTTTTTTCTTGCTCCAATTTCTTTTATTTCAAAATTGAACGTTGCCTAAACAGATTACGATTACTTTCTGGTGATTGTACAGGTTCAAATCTGGGCTAGCAATAAAGTAGACAAGGATGAAAGATCATGCACGGGCAAATGGGATATGCAGTCTGTGTTAAGATCTTCATCTGAACTTTGTGGCGCAGACAAGTCATCTAAAGATGGTAAAGTGCCTAGACATATAAAATTTTCCTTCAGGAATCTTGTCCGATGCCGCGTTATTTGGATGACCTTCCGTCTTCCAAAACTTGGATCAAATTCTGTCAATCTTGAAAGAGATTTCAATCTATTGTCTATGGATGAAAATCCCTTTGCGCAACCCAGCAGGCGCTCCTCTTTCGGTGGAGAGTTTGATAGTGATCCATGCATTCATGCAAAAAAAATCCTAGTGGTTGGGAGAATGGCGAGAAGAGACATAGGGGCATCACCACAAGGTTCTGACCAAATAAATGTTAGAAACTGGTTGGAGAGATCTCCGCAGTTGAACCGCTTCAAGGTGAAGCTTAAACTTCTCATCACTACTTAAGAAATGGAAACTTTCTTATATTAATCGACACATATTCTGAGAATTTCTTCTAGGTTCTCACAATATGTTCTGTACAAAAGTTGTTGCACGTTAATTGGCTGAGAAGTTTTACCATTTTTTCAGGTTCCTATTGAGGTAGAAAGATTAATTGATAACGATCTGGTCCTGGAACAATTTTTATCCCCAGCCTCACCTATGCTGGCTGGATTTCGCCTGGATGGTCTCAGTGCAATAAAGCATCGAGTTAATCATTCACCTTCCACAGATATAGACGTAGGGGGTATGAACTGTCTTTTAGAAGACAGGCTCACATCTCCTGCTGTGTTGTATATTCAAGTGTCTGCCCTTCAGGTACTGCAGTGTTTGATTTTGTGCTGTTTGGTTATTTTGTTTTTAGCTAATCATATAAAATAACTAGCCGAAGCTTCATTAGGCTCCATTTACGCCATCATCTTTTTTCAAAAAGTGAAGGATTCTGGGAATACTAGGGTCACAGGGTGCTAATTTTTGGTGATTGTTTCTGAACATTCTCACCACTCGCAAGAGAATGTAATAATATATAATAGGAGAATTGATGTAGAATTAGGGAAGCAACGAATGGTTGAGGCAGAGACATGGAGGAGTTTATCAAGAAATAGTGAACTAGTAATATGTAGATGCCTACAGTAAATCCATGAATTGAAATGTATGATAAAGCTTCTGGCACACGTGCCTGTAGGAGCATCTGATTCCTTAAAACCAACCGTCTTTATGATCATGAGGAACTGTTGGTAAATGTCGCGCTAGGGAGGGGGCTTTGTTAATCATACAGCTGGGAGAGAACTGTGACTGCAGGTTCCTTGCTAAATCTTGTTAAATAAAATAGACATCTATCGCTCATGGTAACATTGTACGGGACAGTTGGGTTAATATCCGGACAGCTAAGGTTTATGAGATGTGCCAGAAATGGAATTTTAATAACTTGTGCATATTTGTACAATTTTGATGACTTGCGAAAAGAACTGAACTTGAGTTGAAAAGCCCTAGCTTATCTTCCTGTTTCTTTTCATAATTCTTGAATCAAATTCTTGATTCTTGTTTGTTTTTTATGTTTTTCTTATGTAATCCGACATGCCTCTCCACAGGAGTCCCACAATATGGTGACAGTTGCTGAGTATCGATTACCAGAAATCAAGCCCGGTACACCCATGTACTTCGATTTCCCTAGACAGATTACCACTCGTCGTGTAACATTTAGACTGCTTGGAGATATTGCAGCATTCTCAGATGACCCAACCGAACAAGATGATTCAGAATACAGGTCTCATCCATGGGCTGCAGGCTTGTCATTGGCAAACAGAATTAAATTGTATTATTACGCTGACCCTTATGAACTCGGTAAATGGGCCAGCCTTTCAGCTGTCTGATTAAGCATCCAACTCAATGTGTCAGCTGACCAAGTGTGCATAGGAGGTGAGTTCTTGCTAATTGCATTTATCGGGGTATCACTTTTTATCATCTTGCTTGATCTTTCAGACCCTAAAGTCGAGGATTTTTCTGTTTTGTAAGTTCGCAATTTATGAATCTTCGGTTTTTTCTGTTCCCAAGTTGTATGTAATTGTAACATTGATCCATTGATGTAACAATGCACGGTATGATAAGAAGGGCGTCCTCCTGCCGGTATCGACTCTGCCAGCATTTTACTTGGCGGTTGTGCTCATAGAATAGGACACGGCGAGCTCTTGATTTGTACCCGGAAAGCATATGCATATCGCGTTCTGTTTGTGAGGTTTCAAGTGATAGTGGTCTGTATTTTACTGCCATCCTCTATGTACTGTGGCCTGTTTATTAGTTGCTCAGTAGCTCTGCTTTTTTTTTTCATGGTTTTGCAATTGAGAAATTATGTCATTCTTCGGATCTGTTTATTTTTTTTATTAATTTCTTTGTTGGCCACAAGTACAAGTTGAAGAAGCTCAAGTTATCACCAATTTTTGTAGCTTTTATTGTCCTTATTAATAGGGTGGTTTGCTAAGCTTATCAAACATTTTGCAACATGTTTAAAGAACTTATAAGATGTAATTTCTCAAAGCTTGTAAATTAATAAAAGTATTTAGATAATGAAGTTTATGAGCCTGCAACTAAATAAAAGGATTAAATTACAGATTTGTCGGAAAATTTTGAATTCACCACCAAAAATGCATTTTGACTGTTGTGTGAAGTGTATGTGTGTAATTTGAGTGTGACTTACAAGATCTTAAAAAGTTAGATGAAGTGGTGATACTTATTTTTTTTTGGAGAAAATAAATTGATGGAGTTTTTTTCTGCATCTTATATATTGTTCAACATCTTATTTTATCAAGGTTTAATTGCATAATAAGTCACCAACATTCACAAAATTGCAGTTTTAACATGAATTTAGCAAACTAAATCATTAACTTACGCCAATTTTACAAGTCACGGTTAATATTCCAAGTGAAGTATTACAATATATATGGCCAATTTTTACATGTTATATTCCACTTTATCATGAAATTAATAAAATAAAATAAAAATTAGACAATAAAGACGATATTATTTTCTCTTTCAATTATCTACGTAACATATTTTGATTATGATGTCAAAATTTCATTTAATAGTCATTTGAAAATGCTAAATGAACTCAACTATTTTCTACCATCATAGTAAAATGTATCATCTAGGTATATCTTGCAAATCTTCTAATTAAGAATAGATGAAATGACATTATTTTGTAGTCCAGGCTATTATTCATCAACTATTTTTCAAAACGTTAGGGTAATACAAGATCTTAAAAGTTGGCAGTCAAGCTAGGCAAATTTTCATAAAAAAGTTGGCTGTGATTCAAATTGCAAAAATATGTCAAGTTTGTAATTTACTTGCAAATTTTTAAAAAGTCATGTTAAAATTATAATTTTGTAAAAGTTCTTCTTTGATAAAGACTTAATTGAAAAAATACACACATTTGAGGAGCTTATAAGTTTAACCGGTTTAACTTGTGATATCCGTTGTTTCCTAATGTGCTTACGATCAAGTTGACGGGTGCAATGCTGCGGTAGGCGTTGCCTTAAACAAAAATTTATCCATTAATTAGTGAGCATTTTAATTAGTGAACCAAATATTTTAAATGTCCGATATGAATTAAATTATATTTTCTTTTTCATAATAATATGTAATGTAGTAATTAAAAATAATCAGAAACTAATTAAAAGAAAAACAAAAATGGAATTATCCTTATAATATTCAAAATGTTTTTTATTAGGTTTTTGGGAATATTCAAAATACTTCGCTTCGCCAGCAATCCATTTTTTCCTTTTCCCCCTTGCCTCTCCATTTATGTCTTGCCAATTAGCCGCCCTTAAAATTTCCCCAAACCTAATCTCTTCTCCAATGAGTTTGAGCCACAATTTTTACATGTTGTTTCTTATCAATTAAAAATTATCTTCTTGTTTGTATGTTTGGTGTGTGTCTGAATCTTTTTGAACCCGGGTGTTGTGAATTTTAGGACACTCAATTTTGAGTGATACATATATGCTGTCACTACAGTTCAGGAGGATGCGGTTCACCCGTCATATGAAAATAGTATCAATATTACAAAAGTCGTGAAATATTAGTCGAGCTGCAGATTAGGGACTAGTTCTAATCGGGTTTAAGCAGAGCTGAGTGAGAGCATATGTGTGATTAGGCAGGGAAACAATCCGGAAGAAAAAAAAATTAGAAAAAAAAATTAAACAGCACGCCTGGGCAGGAATGGGTCGAAATTAGTCGGCGATTTTTGCAACACAATTATAGGGCAAGAGTTTATTAGTATTGTATTTATGTCGTGGAAATTGCCGCTTTCTACTAAACTACTAGTTGAGTACTATAAATAGGAATTATGGTTGTCTGAATGTGATTATTTTGGCCATTGATTCTCTCTCTCCCTCTCTCTCTCTCTCTCTCTGCTCTGCTACTGATGGCTGCATTCTTGAAAGGCCACGTAGAACTCCAGAGCTTTGAAGAAAGAGAGAATGGAGGGATTAAAGAAACATCAGAATCAAGAAAGTTGGCAGATTGGTATT
>JAUEKW010000024.1:527749-542219 GCA_032274785.1 Ajuga reptans
AATCTAGGATCAAATTTCACGTGGGTTTTTGCCGAATAGATTTTTAAATTAATATATATATATATATATATATATATATATATATATATATATAAAACTTTTTATGAGCTAGGCCAACATATTCTTAGTTTAATCTGTTCCTACTTCAAGAATAATACTTTCAGTTGGTCTCTTTTAATTATCGTTTAACTGTTTTTAAGGAATTATATGGAACATAAAATTTGACTAGTTATGAACTTCTACTCAATGGTATGCAGACTATACCTAGAGATATTCATCAAGTGGATTATAATAAAAACAATTGCCTGAAATAGACCCCACGTTGCAAACGGACAATTTATGGGGTTTGGACCTATTTTTTTAAAGGAATCTAGGTGGAAAAAAATCATACTATAGATTGAAAAGTAAATTAACAATGACTAAATATAACATTGTAAAACATAAAATCTGGTCTTAATTTAGAAAATCATTTTTCTTTTTTTGAGAAAATTAATTAAGAACATCCTAAAACAAGATTTTTAAGATGATATCTTTTTAAAAAAAGTTATTAGACATTAACTCACTCAATCTCACAAGGATAGTGAATTTATTTACATCCTCAAAATTTCAAACATTAAGAAAATTACTTAATACACTTAAAAATTCCAGTTAGGAGTATATCTTTATTTAATAAGGTAAATTAAAATATTTTAAGAATAAATTGTGATTTCAATTAATAATGCAATAGAAGTATTTAATACATTTATAATAAGGAGGGGGACTTTTTTTTTCAAAATTCCCCCTCCCCCCAAAAAAATCTATATTGATGAAACAAAGAAAACATGTCTTTTAAACCACTATACATAAATATTAAAATTAATACCAGTAATAATATAATAATATTTGAAAAAAGACTGCGAAACAACAAATCTTGATTTGATTGCTTATGATCCTTCAAAATCAATTTCTTAACTGTTGTACCATTTAGCAAACCAAAAATAAATATGAACCATCATTGCCATTAATCCACCATGTTCATTTACATCCAACTAGACAAGGACACGTGTTGCTCTTGCAATGCACCCGCTACACTAAGGACAGGTGGGGCCCTTTTGTCCACCTCAATCACACCATTTTTTGCATTTAAAATTGACCCCCTAACTGCGTATGTCCATATAAAATAATAAAATCAGTATGCTACACCTGGGTACAACTAAACTTGTCCAACGTACAACTCCTTGATGCAGTGCGTGATGTTAGTGTGAATTTTCCGTTAGATAACGACGGGAGATGACGGCGTCACGTCCCTCTATATATATACCACTACAGAACATGAGAATTGTTTTCTTCCCTTGTCTCTGTTCCCCATTTTTGTTTTCATTTATGCACACGAGAGCATCAAAATTCGAAATACTTCCCTCACAGACTCACGTTTATCGATACGTACACATATCTATATATATACATAGAGAGAGAGAGAGAGGATTTACGTTATACAGAAACGTGAATTCTGCAGCGAAGAATCGGAAGAAGATTCCAGAAAAAAAGACGTCGGCAGTAACAGCCGGCGCAAGTCGCCGGAGAAATTCTCCTCTCAGATTTACTGCAGTTTCAAACTGCATGCAGAGGCAGATTTCTTCAGTGTTCGTGAGAATCTCTGTTCAATCACTGTGATTTTATGTTCATTTAATCATTTCTGAAGGGGAATTTCAGTTTTTCCCCTTTCTCCTTCGCCTAATTTTCGGAATGCCTTGATGAATTAAAGAGTTGGAGAGATTCATTCACAGCTTTTTGATCGCCATTGCGGAAAGTATCTCAAGTTTTTGCCGAAAGAGGTAAAAAAACGATGATTTACATTTATATGAGATCGCAATCGCTCGTACATTGATTCATCTTTGACAGAAAGGCACAATTCATTTGATTTATTTTGTATTTATCTTCCGCAAGTTGTTTCCAGATTCCGATTGAGTTCTGACGTCATATATCATTCGTCGATTTTGTTGTTTTTAGTGTGAAGAAATAGAGAGAGAAAGTAAAGAAGAAGGTGGTGGAGACGGGAGAGTGGCTGCTTAGGTGAGTCACTATCAGCTGTTACCAACAGTACGGATTATTTTTCGTTCTTTTCTCTGAATAAGCATTCACCAACAGCTTTCACAACTCGACAATTTTTGCATAGTTGCATTCATTACTACTACATCCAATTCCTTCTCTCTGAATACACACACACTCATATATAAATGTGTAAATATATACATAATGTATATTTATACTATTTAATACTACTAACTGTGCTTTGGAATTATCAATGAAGAAAGTATAAACGAATGATTATGCTAGAAAAAGGGAGAGATTATTGCTGAGTTGGGATTGTGTTGTGTGATGGAAAATTCTACCCTGCATGAATGGCTATTACCCCACAACTCACACAATAATATTTTATTTTTATAAAATATTAGGGGTAATAGCCTTACATAGAGAAGAATTTTTCGTTGTGTGATATATTAATTAAAAATTGTCAGAAAAATCCAAATAGAAATATTCCTTGTGTACATTAAAGCAGGGAACATAGCAGGCCACTTTGGTATTTTTGCAATCAATTATTGGCCCTTTATATTTATCTCACACCAACTATTCTTCTCTATCTTCCCTTCTTTATGTATTTGCATTATGCGATACCAAACTGTAATTATTTATTTATTTTTATATGTTTGAATTTTTTAAGTCCCCATTTTCGCTAATGTCTTGAAAAGGATATTATTTGAACCTTTGGGGAAACGTGACTATATTGTTTTATTAGGAAATTCTTACTTTGATTCTATTCCAAAATTATCGTATTTCAATCTTCCATCTTTGTAAAACGTTTTCAATTTTTGGGTTAGCTGATTGCCATTCACCAAACAGTTATGTGATTTAAAAATGCTTTCATTTTTAAATTACTATTAAATAATCCAATTTGGTGCAGGTTAAAAAAATAACAGAAAAAGAAAAGTGGAGTAGTAGTAGAACAGAAGGTATAAAAGATGTTGACGTGTATTACGTGCTCAAAGCAAAGAAGGGAAGACGGGGAAGATGAGGATACCCCGCGTGGGACTCCGAGTACCAAAGACGCCGTCAAAAGCCTGACTATGCAGGTTCTACTCCTGCCCTACCCCCCTCAATTTATGCTATGTATCTATAGGCTATAGATACATACATGCATCCATACATACATATGGTAGAGTAGTATAGTATAGCATTTGTAGCACAGAGATAGTATTTTCGCTTTGCCCTTTTCCTCTGCCACCGCCCCGTTTCCTCTTTTACCGCTTTCTTGATTTTCACAAAATTTTTATAATCTGGATTGTGATTTGATTTGACCATAATTTAATCATACTTACTATGTAGTTGGAGAGTCATGTTTTAAAATATATTTTTTTATCTCAAAAAGAGAATTTTGTTTCAATAAATGTTTTGTTTAAGTAAAAAATTAAGAATTTTAATTTCATGTACTAGTGACATATATTTAAATAAATTGAATTAAAAAATAAAATAAGTTGTGAATATGTGAGTTATGATTTTTAGAGAGTTGTAGTTTCATTAAATTGACCAAAACTTAAAAGTCATATATTTCAAATATGACTAGATTGAGAAGCTTTAGTTAATATATAATTCTAGGAAATCATTTAAACATGTATCCTATATTTTATCATGTGATTTATTATAGCAGACAATCAAGATTTTACCAATAGCTTTTCCACGTTTTTAGGTGGTGCCCACTTTCACTCCTCTTTTTGGGCCCATAGATAAAACATAAGAATCTTTGATTTTACTGTTTGGTTGTGGGGTTTGGTACTTGCACTAGGCACTAGCTAGCTTTGGGTTTAACTTTCGTCTTTCGTTTGGTGGCATGGGGATTAGATAGTTAATAGTTTAGAAACACTTGGGCAAAATGGTCTTTCTACATTAATGGGATAGGGAGAGGTGCTTTCTCATAAGGTTGAGGTGATTTGAAATATTGGTCTCCACTATGTTATACAAAATTTAATCATGAGTTTTGAGATTTCAAGAAATTACAACGAAATTATTTCAAGCTTGTATAGATCGGTGTTGCAACCCCAACCACATGATTTACTAATTAAAAAAAAACAATTTCTCTACTTCTATTTGAAATTTATTTTTTAATTCATTCTCTCGAATCACAATTAAATATTAATATTTTATAACATGTTGCACATTATTGTTTGTTGCATAACCAGCGATTTTCAGAAACCCGAACTAGATGTGTCTACGGTATGAACCGCCGGTTTGAAAATCTGTAATAAATCGAAATTGAATCATGTTATACACAGTCGTGGTTACGGTTCTAAACAGGCGATTCAAATCATAACCGACGATTCAGACAATTTGTTTATAATTTTTTAATTTTTCTCTGAACTTTTTCTTTGTAATTGCATAGTTGTGTAGTAAAATTAATTGTATGTTAATACTAAATTAAGAGTTACAACTAACAAACTACAAAATTATCATATAAATTAAGTTTACCACAATATAATTGTAGAGAGTTGAGATTGAGAGATAAATTGAGATTTATTTTTTAGAGTGAAAAATAGTGTGAAAATATGTTGTTGGGAGGAAATATTTATAGAAAATTAAATAAATAAAATATATAAAGAAACACAAAATTACGGGTTTTGGTTATGGTTTTCAAACCTTTTGAACACCCTGACCCGAAATACAACAATACATTACGAGCAACGAATATTTCTTTTAACCACAATACTTACTTTCTCCCCAATTTTCAAAGTTCTCCATTTTACAGTGTACATCAGGACTAGTTTTACCTCATTGAGTACTCTCTATTTGTACAAACTTACTTCTCTTTCAATACATCACACATATTTACCTGTCAAAACTCGTATTTTCTTACAAATCAAATTGCACACATACCATCTCTAAAGTTTGTAATGACAAGTCAGTGAAGCTTTTTAAGTGGGGCACATTTTTGGGTAGCAAAGACAAGAACTTAAATTGAAGGGGACATTGTCACGCCATACATTGGATCATGTGTCCAAATCCTGGTCCCAACATGTTTGGTCCTTCTCTTTAATTTCTCCCTTTTTTCAGTTTGCCATATGATATGTTCATGATTTCATTCACAAAAATATTCAATGTAAGAATATGCCAAACCCCCATATCTTATGTTTCCGTATTTGATAAAGGGACACATCAGGAGTAATGAAACCTCATCTAATCATATAAATTTTGTAACTGTTCACCTACATTGACTCTTCTTTAGCATCATCCAGTTTTCACCTTTTTGATGAAATTCATTATTAGGGAAAAGATAACTGTTTCTTTTTACCACCATATCACATATCCAACGGAGTGTAAATATTTGAGAAATTCTATGCTCCCTTTACAGACACTATCTGCATCCAATTCTATGTATGCCATAAGGATAGTTAGTAAAAATGAAGAAAAAGTTGACGATTGATTTCAGTGACATTCCACATATCACACATCTAACGGAATGCAGGGAGTGCCTGCAAAGGTAGCATAGAACTTCCCTAAATATTACGGGGTAGGTAATAATTTCCCAATGAGGGGTCCCAAGTCCCAACTGCAACAAGTTGGTATTTGCTAGGACCGGCTAACGCCACTCAAGTCTATGATAGATAATCAATTTCTTTATTTTTGTTCTCCTTTCTTTTTCTCTTCTTTTTATAAGGCCAATAGGCCATTGTTGGAAGGCTCACTGCATTGGGATCGGAGAAGGTATCATATCATATCATAGTCCGAAAAGCAATGCATGGCCCATATAAAGTATAAACCAATTTTTAAGACAACTTTCTGAACAGGATCGTAATGTATTAAAATGATGAAATTTGAAATTCAAGAATTGCTACCAACTTTTTTGTTTTTTGAAAGAAAAAGAAGAATTCCTACCATTTTAGAGCTTGTGGGCTAAAATAATTACAATTTTTTCATTTGATAGGTAAATGTAAATTCATTTATCACGCACAAAATATACGAATACTCTGGGTATACCCTGACATATCGAAATAACATTTCGTCTATGAGTAGATCATACGCACTAGTAAAAATAAGTACACTTTCAAATGGAAAATGTGAGTCGTTGGTATTAACACTATCTTCATTGATTTGTGTGATGATTTTGTTGGATTCCTGAGTTTAGCAAATTTGATATTGAGTCAAGTCTTCCTGTGGAGATCTTGAATAAAGACAACACTGCGTGTGTGGAAAAGACACATCCTTGACATGGCCCACATTTGAATTCCTGTCCTAAAATGTGCTACAACTCACTAAATCTTGAATGAAATGCTTGAATAGTTTGGTGCTTTAAAAGTGATAATGCAGTCAGATAATTAAATTTATCAACTGTATTAGATTCTTTGGACTGCAAAATCCAGCTGCTTAAAGCTCATTTAAGTCCCAATGACACTATTATAGCAGCGTTTCTTTTAATGCAAAGCTCTGCAATTTTAGGGACTTGTCTATTTCTAGCTGAAAATCAGCTAAACTGCATTAGTTGTTTGTTTTTTAGACTGCTGCAACTGCTAATATAGCAGTACTTTGAGGCTGGGGCAAAAGGAAGAACATTAGGACAGGGTTGCTTTTTACATAATCCCATTATGACAGCCGTCGTATTTATACAGAAAACTTGAGGTTAACATGTCTGATTTCTTATTTTCAAGAACTGGAACAGAATTGACTATAGATATTAAATCACTCCATGTAAAACAAGGAACATTAAATTAAAAAGTAAAAACAAGAAGTAGAGTAAACATGAGATTCCCCTTCACTAGTCCTTTAATAGAAGTATTTAAAGTTATAGTTCTGTGCAGGTGTATGTCTTATGGTGCACAAATCCATGATGTGGAGTGCTGTCGTGCACCAAAAGAATGCGCACCTGATCGAGTTTATTTTCTTTTACATAAACGAGAAGAAATGTTAGGCCCATAGCCCATAAACGAGAACAAATCTTGGTTAGGTTATTTATGACGATTAACTGTATGTATTTTTCATGAATTTTTCCACCCAAGAGCTGTGAATGTACCTACCAACATAATCTGCATACCGCAAACGATAGTGTTCTTCTTTTGTTACCATAGCAATTTGTCTATGTCGGTAAATGCAGGCAAACCAGATGTGACTTTCACTATATCAGATATGTTTCCTTAAAAAAAACGTCTGATTTTTGTCCAGATCTTTATAGTTGCAGCTTTGTGAAATTCAGCAGCTTAATTAGCGTATAGATGATACTACAAATGTGCATTTTTCCCACTTATTTTATAACTTTTTCATGTTCTCATTGTTTTCTGCAACCAAACTGGCCTGATCAATCCTCAATTACCTTTCCGTAACAGATCAAGGACATGGCATTGAAAGTATCAGGAAAAGGAAAGCCGGAAGGAAGCTTTAAAAAAGGCGAAAGATCGTATCCCGACTTTGATACAATCTCAGAGGGAGCTCCATACCACTATGCACAAGGTAGCTCAAGTTCCACTCCGGCTTGGGATTTTCCAAGAACAGGCAACCGTGCTACTCGGCCTGACTCAAGATTTTCTGGATATGGTGGTGATCGGACCCCTGGTGGAGTATCTATCTCAGCGCAATCCAGTGACGTAGTGATAGAAGATGAAGATGGGCCCAAAGAATGGACAGCCCAAGTGGAGCCTGGTGTTCAAATTACATTTGTGTCTCTTCCCCGCGGTGGGAATGATCTTAAACGAATCCGTTTCAGGTACCTATTACAATATTCACCCATTCACTCTCTTGATTTATATTTATCATATGAACACCTTCAATACAACTTATGTTGATCTTAAAACGTGCGAACTTAACATGTATATGAAGCCGGGAGATGTTCAACAAATGGCAAGCTCAGAGATGGTGGGGCGAAAATTTCGATAGGATCATGGAGCTATACAATGTCCAGAGATTCAATCAGCAAGCTATGAACACTCCTGGAAGATCTGAGGATGGAGTATGTCCTTTTATTCTTTTTGCATGCGCACGCGTGCTAACACACACTGTCGTAGAAAACTTGGCAATTTTTTAAGAACTAATACAAATTCATTGCTTGCTATTAATGCAGAGAGACTCGACTTACTCCAGGCTCGAGTCTGCCAGGGAGAGCCCTCGGATGACTCCTTCACTGAACAAAGAGTGGACTCCGAGGTTCAGACCTTCCGGAAGCTTCCCACAGGAAAATCTTCAGGGTGGCAGCCAACAATACGGTGTTGGCCCAAGCGCATACCCGACCAGTGGGCCAAAGGGGGAGATGTCGTCCATGGAAGCATCAAGGACAACGACATCTTCCAGAGACGAGGCTTCGGTTTCAATAAGCAATGCAAGTGATGTAGAATCAGAATGGATCGAGGAAGACGAGCCTGGGGTTTATATTACCATCAGACAACTTGCTGATGGCACTAGAGAGCTTCGTCGTGTCAGGTTCAGGTAACTGCGCTGTGGGTCGTGTCTAGTACACTTTTCTTCCACCCGTTTCCAAGATTTAATGACAAGAATTTGTTGGTATTTTTCAGCCGGGAGAAATTCGGAGAGGTGCATGCGAAGCTATGGTGGGAGACTAACAGGGACAGGATACAGAGTCAATATCTTTGCTAGTAAACTGGAGGCAATTCCAATGGAACACCGGGGTATTCATTTTGGTTGGAGTAAGGGTGAATTCACAATCATCATTGCTGGTAGAAATTTTTTATATTATCTAACTTAAAATTTTCTAACTCACTAGACTTATGCCCACAAGGGCATATAGTTTCAAGTAGAGAATTATTATTTATTTATTTCTTTTAGTTGCTGCTTCGTTTTTAGGTTGTATTTGCGATTCATTCCTTCACTTCTTTTTTTGTTTTGTTTGTTGGAATTGTGATCTCATCCCCTTTAACTGGTATTATGGTCCATTTAATTTATATATATATGATCGTGGCTCACTTTATTTGATGTTCTCTCATCGAGACAGCCTTTCTGGATGAGCAAATCATTTAGTCATATGTTACGATTACAAGAAATGCCGACACTTCTGCAAATTCGAATTAATGGGAATAACATTTTAAATGTAGTGGTTATGAATTATATGATGTGTGTACGTGATAACTACATGATTCATTCGTTCTCCAATAATAAAGATTAATTTATATCATACGAGTAGTTTAATGTGAAAATATAACATGGTTAAAGGTGCACAGACGAAAATCGCTATCAAACAAAGCTAAGCATTCCTTTGATTCTTACTAAAATAAAAGGGAAAATAATCTGAATAGTTGCTTTATTGAAGAAGGGAAAAGAAAAAACATGCAACAAGTCAACATCACGCACATCCCCCTTATCTTAAAATATGTGAAACGTCAAAGGTCATACTCAACAAAAGATGCACACCAAGATCCATCTGTTTTGACACTTTGAATTAAAGAAACACAAATTTTATTAAATATCAAGTACACAAAGTAGATAATCAAACCCCAACGTAAAAGAAACACCAGACCAAACCGATGTAATTATTGGCACAATCAGTTTGAACACCAAATACACAAAAGACGACGACAAACGACAACACACATAAACAGTGATTATTTGTCTAATAATTAAGGCAATACTCTTCTCTTTTACCCCGCCACCTTCCTGATATAGGCTCCTCTTCCAGGCATAACTTCTTGAGATCGTCCAAGAAACATTTCAGAATTCCCATGCCACCCTCCAGCCTTCATAGGTGGAGGCACAGACGGCTTTGCAACCGGTCCACCGGGGGGACCTACAGCCATGCTTGCTAACTTCTCAGCTGCTTCAGACACTCCATGTGTTTTCTCAAAGGTACCCGCTGCTGTCGTAAAACAACAATTAGTTATAAGCATGGTTTTCTGAAGGTTACACACTTAGGAGAAATTTAGAAACTAAAACATTTAATCTGGCAATTTGATGGATATACTTACGTGGGCCATTCATGCCAGGTGGCCGATACTTAGGCTGTTGCTTAACATTAGTCTTCAGGTTCTTATCACTTTTAGTTGGATCCTGCCACTACAATCGGACAAAGTTGCGAAAATCAACTATTTAAGAAACAGAAATGATCATTAAAATGCAAACCAAATTAACAAAGGTACAATTGCCACATCAACTTACCTGATTATTCATGTCCAACTTCTTTTGTACCCCTGGGCAGAAAAAATCGAGTGTCATATTATGATGCTTCTTATTATTAGATCGTACAAAGTATGAATATAGCTCATTTTTTAATGGCCCAATAAAGAAAAAAGAGAGAAATTTTTGAAGGACCGATATGTTAATTTCCAGCATTTCTTATAACATTTACCGATACTTCTACCAATCCGGCTATTTCCATAAAATTGAAGGACCAATATTTCAACAGAAACCTAAATATCCATCCTTAATTGTAGGTAAATTTTATACCTGCACCCACAGATGCCAGCGGTTTGGCAATTGGCTTTGGGTTCGTCAAACTGCTCGGGTATCTTCTACAATTTTGTTCCCAAACTCCCCTTGTTCCAACTGTAACAACTTAATTATCTGAGAGCTGTATCTCCTTAATGTTGAACAGATAAGTAAGGACCAGGATTTGCACTCTTACCAGAAGGAGGTGTTCTTGCACTAGCAGCTTTAGAGCGCAGAGATGGTGGAACATAAAAGCAATTCTGGAACATTAAAAGAAAATTGGTTTTTGAGAACTCTTCCACCACATTGATTTATCTCCTATCATACACTAAACAAAAATATTAAAATAAATAAAATGCGCCACCCACCTGGAAGAAAGGGTGTTGAAGGGCCTCCAGAGCTGTTGGCCTCTTCAGTGGATCCCATGAACAAAGGGACTAAATATCCCGAAAAAAGAAGAGGAGCATGATATTAGATTAGCTATGGAATGGTTATAACAAGACTTTCACCAGTTCCATACAAACATGAAACCTATAAGAAAAATGAAACGGGGGAGAAGAATCAAAATTAGTAATTACTTACAGTGATAAGATCAATTGCATCTGCACTAACACCTGGTATCAACATAGAGAGATGGGCCCCAGCAACCTGCCAAGTCAGTAGATAGATAAAAAAACATATAGCAGGCAAGCATGAAAATTGTTCATAAAAAGTCACTCTTGGTGGTCCACCTATAATTTAAATCCACAACTTCCAGGAAAGAACACATAATGAAATTGGACACATTGCCATTGACAAATGAATCTGAGACACATTGAAAAGCAACAGGAATATTTTCATAAACTCAACTGCTGCAGCACTTCACCAGATACTGCCTTAACACTACTTATATCAGAATTTAGAGACGAATAGATTACTCACTTGCGGAAACTGGTAATTGATGGCACTAGCAAGTTCAATACCCTCAGACCATTCATATTTGGTTGGAGTGCCTATTACGCAGCATATCTTGTAAATCTCATCCGCCTCACTACACAGAAATATGAAGAACAAAATAAGCACCTTACAGATTGTCAATAATAATTTCAGGTTAATAAATAAGCATGCGAAGTTCTCGTCATGCTATGTGCCAACATCCTCAGCTTGGAAAGGAGGCGAACAGAAGGTCTCCCTTAAAAAGACAACACTACTTGGAAATCAAATAAGTACGGTTCCATAATATTTGACAAGTCCAAGCAAATGGTATAAGGCAGATTATCCTAACCATCAACATATATTTCAAGAAAATGCTACGTACCACCATCCTTAGGTTGGAAAGGAGGCGAACAAAAGGTCGCCCTTACAAGACAACACTACTTGGAAAATAAGTACAGTTCCATAACATTTGTCAAGTCCAAGCAAATGATATAAGGCAGATTATCCTAACCATAAACATATAATTCAAGAAAAGCAAGAGAAAGGGGCACCTTCAAAGAAAAATAGTTATACCTTGAACCCGGAAACAGAGGACGAAGTGTGAATAGTTCAGCCATTATTGCACCCATAGCCCACATGTCTGGTGAAAGAAAAAAGAAAGAAAAAGAAATAAAGGTAATAAGCACATCTCAAGGAGAAAAACCATAACTTAGTATAACAGCTGCTGCTATATATGTACTTACCAACTGCAGGACCATAAGTCGGAGACTGAAGTAGAACTTCAGGAGCCCGATACCTGCAACAAAAACACAATCATTGTATACTGCCTCTAAAGAAATACAGTACAAGTATAGGCCAGGGAGACAAACACACACCAGCGGGTTGAGACGTATTCGGTGAAAGGAGGTCGAGAATTGATCTCTCGAGCAAGACCAAAATCAGCTATCTTTATGACATCCTTAGATACTAACAGGTTCTCTGTTACAAGCATTAAAAGAGAATACATATAAGACAGACAAACTACACATTCAAGCAAGATAAACTGGCAAGTAAACAGTTCTGGTAAAAATAGAATTCAGTATAAGTAGGCACATAGCAGTTGACAAAACTAGAACCATCAGGCATGCATGCTGACTTAATAGCACCACTCAGAATCAGATAGCAAAATGCAACTATGGCAGGAGAGGGTATTTCAAGTAAGTTAGAAAATACCGACAGAATCACAGTACATCCCAAGTATGAGACAGTCATAAATAAGATGCTAAGCATGGTGATCATATGATGTCTAGGGTGTTCATATAATTATAAAAAATCAGAGCAGCAATAACCTGGCTTCAGGTCACGATGGAAGTATCCACGCTGCTGTATGTATGCAAGACCTTGAAATACTTGGAAGCACCAATTTCTTACTTCAGCTTCTGAAAAAGGTTTTCCTCTATCCTTCATGAGCTGGTATAGATTGCATTCCTTAAAAATCAAACGCACTTGTCATATCGAGGAACAAACTCCTAAGAAAGAAAAGTGAGGTAGGGGGGCATATGCATACCATGTACTCAAACACAAAGTACAATACATCATTCTCCCTTATAACTTCCTTGAGCTTCACTATTGTTGGATGATTCATCTTCCTCAGTGACTGCCAAGAAAAACAATCTCATTTAGTACAATTTACAGACAAAAGGGAAGTTACATGATCAACCAAGTCAACAATATTTTCACCTTCACTTCTCTGAGGTTTATACATTCTTCCCAGGAGTAGTACTTCTTCTTCATTTTCTTAATTGCAACCTGGTTCAAAACATTCAACGATAATTTAAAGTTTGAAAAAGAATTCGGCTTTAAGAGAGCATAAAGAACCTAATCCATTATGCATACCACTTCACCAGATTGCTTGCTTATAGCTCGCCAGACACTCCCAAAGGTGCCATTACCAACTTCCTTAATGATCGTATACCTGCATTGGCAACTAATCTAGCTAAGTTCACCAAACAAAGACCACGAGTATTCGCGAAAACATGAATTTTCAAACCAACGTACCTCTCCATTATTGCGATTGCAACAGCTTGTGATCACTAATTACAAGAAGACGAACAGTAAAATTCAGAAGTGTCGAAGTTTTTTCTATTCTCAAAATGACTAAGAAACTAGTAAAGGCCTGGCCGATTCAGCATAATCCACCATCAACACATCCACAACACTCCAGCATGAGGACAACCAACGGAAAAATGCTGGACGGGCTTCACAGCCTTATTCGTATAACATACCATTCAGACTTTGTGAAACAGGCAAGGTGGTGGGAATGCAACACTATATAACATTTTGATGATCATCACTGACTAATCATGTTGAGTTCAAGAAAATGGATCGATTTCCGGATCACGACAAGATAGACCGAAGCTTCCCAGACATTTTTCTCCACAGAAAAGATACTGAATCTGATTCAAGTCTTCAGACAACCAAGTCACCACACCACCAACTGGCTCATCAAGGAGAATACTAAAAGATGACTGGTTTATAAACTAACAATCTGAACAATAACAGTGCAGCAGCTACTAATACTTAATGACACAGTAAACTTCCTTAGAGTACTTGCAGACTCCAGTCCTGCAGTAAAAAAAAAACAAAAAGAGGTCATTTTATATGGTTGAGGACATAATTACCTCGAATAAGCTAGAAAGCAAGAGAAAGAAATGTAC
Organism: Ajuga reptans; assembly: GCA_032274785.1. Classification (NCBI taxonomy): domain Eukaryota; kingdom Viridiplantae; phylum Streptophyta; class Magnoliopsida; order Lamiales; family Lamiaceae; genus Ajuga; species Ajuga reptans. Next base: position 541,750 of record JAUEKW010000024.1, read on the forward strand.
CTTGCAACTAGATTAAGGAACTTAAAACAGATGTCGCATCGACAATGCACTATCAAAAATAGAAAAGTCAAGTAAATTAACAGTAAGTCCAAATTAATAGTATAACCAAAATCCATAGCACGTTAATGTATGCAACTTACTTGGAGAAGTGCACCTAACATCAATTTTGTTATAAACACGCGTTCAGCCGCTTGTACTGATCACTAAAGAAAAACGTCTCACTAAGTGCAATTGACAAAGGAAACAAGAAGAAAATCTCCAAGGACGAGAAACCGCCAGTCAAGGACTTCCTGGAATGAAAACACCTGGTGCTGGTAGCAATCTGACCAAAGACAAACTTGCTCCATGTCCTAGATAATTTTAATGTTTCTAAATTGAAATCTAATACAACCTGGTAGATAAAGAAAAAATGCAGTCAGAGAAACCTCACGAGGGACGGGGAACACAACAGTTTTTAGGGGGGGGGGGGG
>JAUEKW010000024.1:662998-681268 GCA_032274785.1 Ajuga reptans
TTTTCAGTATTTCACATAATTAATTAATTTATATAAAATATGTATGATAAATTATTTAGGAATTAAATTAAAATTTCCAAACGTCTTTTTTTAAACATTAAATATCTAATATCAATTTTCCAAACGTCTTTTTTTTTTAAGAATTAAATTTGTTTTTTTCGAAAATTAATTTTCAGTAAAAATATATATTCAGTAATTGACATAATTAATTAATTTATATATAATATTTAAGTTAAATAATTTAGGTTAATATTTACATTTATACAAAATACCTAATTACAACAACAACACATCACCAATCAATCATTACAAACTATAATCAATCAATCACAATTCCCAATAATACTTTAATCATTACACCAATCATTAATCAACAACATCTTACAAACATCATATCTCCTTTACAATTAAATATAATTTCTCAACCCACAAACCCTTCCTCAGCTACCCAAACAAACACAACATTTTACCTCCCTTAGCTACTTTGCTCAGCAGGTTTGCCTCAGTCAACAGTGTCTCAGCAGCCTTCAGTCCCAACCAAACACAGCCTTATACTAATTCCTAGAAAACATATAATTTTTACATTACGCAGTCAAGACAATATATGGTCACAATTAAGAAACTCAGTGACAATTATTTAATATTCATTGATAATATACTACTCCCTCCGTCCAATAAAAAGAGTCATGTTTGATGGATATACAAATTTTTATCTTTGGGTCAACTTAGTCAATGTACAACCCTTTGCAAGTGGGTGATTGTAATATTTACCCTTAAAAATTTATTAAACTCGTCAATTTTCTATTGACGTCAAAGTATTAACATGATTTTATAAGGGCATCAAAGTAACTTCTATGTGTAACTAACTTTGACTTTTCAAACACGACTCTTTTTATGAGACAAGAAATTGTTTTGATACAGGACTCTTTTTATGGAACGGAGGGAGTATTTTATTAGCTTTTTAGAACAGCTGTGTATAAACTGCACATGGACACATATAAGTAGGAGTGTAATTGCAAACCAAAATAATTTATCAAAGTTTAGTTGACTTTGGACCGACAAATCTTCTTAGGATTCAATGGGATTTACTACACGTTGGGGGAGGAGGGTTTGCATCCACTACTATGGAACACCCACATTACGGTAGTCTCCTCCTCAAAACAACGTCGTATTGAAACGACGTCGTCTTGGTAAGAAAATCTCATGTGTTGAGTTCAGATCATCAATGTTGAGTATCCAACATCTTACACTAGTTTTATCATGCAAAACCGTAATATTTTTCTCTGGGCCACCATGGCATGTTGTGTCGTGTCCTAAAAAAGCGTCATTTCAATTGTGGAAGAAATTAAACGACGTCGTTTTAAGGGCACAACACTAACACGAGAAGTTAACCCGTAGCGGAGCATCCAGGAGGGATGATACAACATTCCACAACAGTTTTCCCAAGATTCTAGTTAAATAACCCTTTTTTTTTTCCTTCTTTTAAAATCATACTAAATTTAAAAACTTTCCTAAAAGTCATTGTATTTTGGACTTGTAAGATAGCATGGCTCCTATAAATTATCTTTGATGAGAAGAAGAAAGTGTTTGATTTTCCCATAATAACACATTAATCAACTTTCTCTACTAGTCTATTTTATTATTTTGAAATAATTAGTATACTTTATTGAACATTTGAAGGTACGTATTGTGCACTAATTATATTTGACTAAAGAACTTTATTTAACAATAATAATTCTTTATTTCGAATTATCAAGTTCTTGTTTGACCTCCCTCCATTTTATTTTACTTAAAAAACAAGGAAAATGAAAGGGCTAGCACGTCCAAAACGTATAGATTAATTTTCTCTCTCTAAGTTTTCTTAATTTATTGGCATGTTTGGATGCTGTTTTGTTCTAGACGACAAGATTCTCCATAACTAAGGACAATTAAGATGTGCACATGCTCATTATTAGGGTAGGCTTGGAAGTAGTCTTTAATTTATATAGGTGTGTAAGCTAAAGGCAATCAATTGAACTGCTACTCGATAGTAAGTCCGAGGATGATTCTATTCCATAAAAAGAGACTTGTTTCAAATAATTCTTGTCCCAAACGAGAGTTCAGTTGAAGAAGTTGATGTCTCTTTTTATTAGTCCAAGTAAAAACAATATTTTTTTACTTTAAAGAATTAGTTATATATGGTTGAATAGGTCAGATTAAAAAAAAAAGTGTCTTAAGTGCGAATTGATAGTTTTCAGAAAGTTGTACATTAACTAAGAATTAAGAGTTGTACCTTTTCAACTAAGACTTTCTTTATGCGACGGAGGGAGTAATTCACCGTGACATCATCAAAACAGAATTCCTTCCCTGACTCAAGCAACAAAAAGAGCAATACTCAACCACCCACATTAGGATGATCTAACAGTTCATAGTTTTCCGGTAATCATAATTTGGAAAAACCGCCTAAAAATCTCAGAAAATGATGCAGAAATGCAAGCAAGCAATCATCATCAACAATGTCACACTGTTTATAACTAAGCATATGATGGCAGTGACTGGCCTAGACCTGTTCAAGTACAACATGAAATATGCTCTTTCAATCAATATGTGCATTCTTTTGCAGACAAACAAATCAAGAAACTCATATAAAACTACATATTTTAAAAGAGGGTTACCATGTGACATATATTTATTTTACATATGTCCAGTTGGCCTTGATATCATGCTGAGTGTTTTGATTTTCTGATCTTGAACAGAACATATCCCTGTTAATTCTAGACGGTGCATTGTCTCAAATAATTGGGAAGACACTGAGATTTTCGTGTCATTTGAGGATACCATATAATTATTAAATCAATTTTTTGAATTCAGAGGAACAGTGCAGGAAATGCACCATCATCTTCTGTATCTACTGCTTTATATTTTCAAGCGAAAACCCAAAAAGAAAAAGAAATTGATTTAAGTGTTGTAAATAGATGAACCTTACAAAACACTCAATTTTGCCATCAAGAAGGGTAAATGTACAGAAATAAATTGTAAACAACTCAAAGTTAGTAATGAAGATGGGAAATTGAAGAGGTGAAGAATATCTTTTGAAATGATCCCAAGCATGGCAAGGGGAAGAAAACAAAAAAAGTTAGGGGAATCAAAATCGCAGGATGCTATGAAGCAGTAGCAAAGTCTCAAAAAATAAATAAATAATAAATAATAATTAAAGTAAAACATTGAACCAGTTTGATTGAATTTCATGCTTTAATTATTAAGGAAATCGTACTTCTGTTAGATAACATTAATTTCGATGACATCAATTCTTACATCAGCCACTAAAATGGTAAATTTTGAGTTGACCTTTAGTACAATTTTCAAGATTAGAATCCCTCCTAAAATCAAGTTCACAGAAAGACAAATAAGACTAGAATAGATTAATTTCATATTAATTAGTAAAACCACCTATAAAAGGAGTCCAAGATAGAGATAGAGCATGAGATACCTGTTTCAGCTTCATCTCTTGCATGGAAGCTGTCTAGTGAGTGATTCATTCCTCTGCTTTCTCTATCACGTTTTCTGCTTCATGAAGTAACAATGGAAGGCGGCGACATATTTAGAGTTAGTAGCGCGAGATTAAGCAGTTCCAATATATGGAGGAACACTGGCATGGAAGTGTTTTCGAAGTCTTCTATAGACGCTGATGATGAAGAAGCATTGAAGTGGGCAGCGCTGGAGAAACTTCCGACAAATCTTCGTATAAGGAGAGGCATTCTAACGGAAGATGAGGGTAAATCACGAGAAATCGATATAAAGAATCTTGGACCAGTAGAAAGAAAGAATCTTTTAGAGAGGCTACTGAAAATTGCAGAGGAAGGTAATGAGAATTTTCTGCTAAAGCTGAAGGAACGTATTCAGAGGTAATCTTGAAATATTAAACTCATTCTGCATTGCCTTCAATTTGTCGTTGCTATAGTTTAGTCTGATTTTGAAATTGATCCAGGGTTGGTCTTGATCTACCAACAATTGAAGTCCGATTTGAGCACTTAAGCATTGACGCTCTTGCGTATGTTGGCGGTAGAGCTCTGCCTACAGTTTTCAACTTCATAGTTAATATCTTGGAGGTGATTCAACTTATTTAAATATCAAAAGAAAAAATATATTTGCCTAAATGACTGACCTTTCTGCCACTTATTTCATTAATCATGCATAGGGGTTCTTGAGTTATTGCCATATTCTTCCAAATCGAAAGAAACCATTTCCAATCCTTCATGATGTCAGTGGGATGATCAAACCTGGAAGGTGAGTAGAGAGTAATGTAACCTGATCATACTTGACGAAACATTTTTTTATTGGTCGTCCATGTTGACCTTAATTCTCTGGTTTGGCAGAATGACGCTGCTTTTAGGGCCACCAAGCTCTGGAAAAACAACATTGCTTCTAGCACTTGCTGGAAAGCTTGATCCAGAGTTAAAAGTAAGCAAACATACCTCAAGTCAAAACATAGTGTCAATTAGGAAAGAAAGAGAAATCATTTCCACCTCTAAATTAATCCTCAATTCCCACAGGTACTAGGAAGAGTGACATACAATGGACACGAGATGAAAGAGTTTGTACCGCAAAGGACATCTGCTTACATAAGTCAGCATGATCTGCATATAGGAGAATTGACAGTTAGAGAAACGCTGGCTTTTTCTGCTAGATGTCAAGGAGTTGGAGCTCGTTATGGTCAATAAGAATTTCATTTTGTTTGATAAACAAATGTCAGAATCATACAATTAGTATAACATAATTGGTTTGTCCGAAAATTTCAGAGATGCTGGCGGAATTGTCAAGGAGAGAGAAGGAAGAAAACATTCATCCGGACCCTGATCTCGATATATTCATGAAGGTAAAATTAAGAGAAAAGTTATGTCACTCTGCCCATAGACAATAACATAATCAATATGTTCCATTACAAGTGGATGCCAGCAAATTGTCTTTACGGATTTTCATTCTACAGGCAGCATGGATGGAAGGACAGCAAGACAATGTTGTGGCAGATTACATCATGAAGGTAATATTTTAATGCGCAAAATATTATCAGCACTTGTACTATAGATGTATATGAAATTCACTTAATATTATCAATGAATTCCACTCACAGATCTTGGGGCTTGAGGTGTGTGCTGATACTGTCGTAGGTGATGAAATGATCCGAGGAATTTCTGGGGGACAACGAAAGAGACTGACAACAGGTACCATTACTAAAAATTAAGGGGGGGGGGGGGACAAAATTGTGATTCCAAAACTTGAGAAATTCATGTATTTAATCGTATTCAGGGGAAATGCTGGTTGGACCAGCAAGAGCACTATTCATGGATGAGATATCAACTGGTTTGGATAGCTCAACAACTTTCGAAATGGTGAACTCAATCAAGCAATCAATCCACATTTTACAAGGGACCGCTATAATCTCACTTCTGCAGCCTGCACCAGAAACGTACGATTTATTTGATGACATAATTCTTTTAACAGACGGTCAGATAGTGTATCAAGGTCCCCGAGAGAATGCTCTAGAATTCTTTGAATGTATGGGATTCAGATGTCCTGAGAGGAAAGCAGTAGCAGACTTTCTCCAAGAAGTAAACCTTATACGATTTATAGTTACTTTCTAAAATACCCTTATAAAACTCAAGAATAACTGAAATTTCTTTTGATATTGGAAATTATAGGTGACATCAAAGAAAGATCAAGAGCAGTACTGGATACACAAAGATGATCCTTACAATTATGTTTCTGCCAAGGAGTTTTCTGAAGCATTTCAGTCGTTCCATATTGGGCGAAAGCTTGGCGATGAACTTGCTGTTCCTTTCAACAAGGAGAAGAGCCACCCTGCTGCCCTGACCACTGATAAATATGGAGTTAGCAAGAAAGAACTTCTAAAAGCTTGTGTGGCTAGAGAATTCTTGCTAATGAAGAGAAATGCATTTGTCTACATATTCAAGATGATACAAGTAAGAATGTCGCACTGATATTTCTGATCCCTTAAGCATTTATGAGTGTACAGGCTGAAGCTAACTATTACACTTTTGCCATTCTTAGCTTACCCTTATGGCAAGCATATCCATGACATTGTTTCTTCGGACGGAAATGCACAAACATACAGAGATAGATGGTGGGATTTACGTGGGTGCACTTTTTTATGCCCTTATAACGATTATGTTCAATGGATACTCAGAGCTTGCTCTCAGTATTATGAAACTCCCCGTCTTTTACAAGCAAAGAGACCTCTTGTTTTTTCCTTCATGGGCATATTCTTTACCAGCGTGGATCCTCAAAATCCCAATAACACTTGTCGAAGTTGCTATTTGGGTGTGTTTGACTTATTATACCACAGGATATGACTCCGATGTTGGAAGGTAATAATTCATTGTACTTTACTAGTATACATATTTAAAAATTGCATGTTCCTAATATTTCTCAATTGCAGATTTTTCAAACAATTGCTCCTGCTGGTCTGTCTCAATCAAATGGCTTCTGCTATGTTTCGTCTGGTAGGAGCACTAGGGAGAAATGTCATAGTTGCAACCACATTTGGATCAAGTGCAATGATCACCATTGTTGTCTTAGGTGGATTCATCTTATCACGAGGTATTGAAATGATGCTTTTAGAGAAGTATATACATAGTCTACTAAGATATTATATCGCACTTGATACTTTACTGCTTTGTGTTGGTTAAACTTGATAAACCATAGTAACTTGTCATCAGATGATATCAAAAAATGGTGGATATGGGGATACTGGATCTCACCTTTGATGTATGGGCAAAATGCTATAGCAGTGAACGAATTTCTTGGAAAGAGTTGGAGCCATGTAAGGAATTTATGTTATGGGGTTTACTAAGAAGACTAAGCAAAAATCTATGAAAAAATAAAATCAATACAATATCTTTTTTACAGATTCCTCCTGGCTCGACAGAATCAGTTGGAATTTCAGTTTTGAAGTCTCGAGGGCTTTTTCCAGAAGCACATTGGTACTGGATTGGTGTAGGAGCCCTTATTGGATATGTTTTCATGTTCAATTTCCTAGTGATCGCTGCTCTATCTTATCTCAACCGTAAGTATACTTTTCAACATTTTCATAAAGTATAATCCTTTACTTCAAACTGAGGAAAATGGGTATCAATAATGCAGCATTTGGGAAACCCCAAGCTGTTCTATCGGAAGATATGTTAGCAGAGAGGATTGCCAGCAAAAGAGGCGAGCATGTTGGACTATCATCCAGAGCAAAGAGAGCATCTGGTAAGTCATTAGCTTTTCATTTTGTTACTGGTAAGTAGCAACTAATCCAAAAGTTGAGACACCTAATTCAAATGATAATATTTGCAGGAAAAGAAGATGGGGCTCATAGGACTATATCATCAAGAACTATGTCATCAAGAGTCAGCAGCCTTAGTAACGCTGATCCAAATAGGAAGAGAGGAATGATCTTACCCTTTCAACCTCTTTCAATCACATTTGATGATATCCATTATGCAGTAGATATGCCACAGGTAGTTTCGGTTTCTCTATGAGAATTTACGTTGCCTTACTGAAGCACTCACCTCTGATCAACTAGCTTCTACTTGTGTTTCCTAGTTTCTTCAGGATTTCATATTTTCACTGGATTCTGTTTACTGTTTTTCTCTCAATTTCTTGTACCTATCTGAAGCACGCTATGAATGCAGGAAATGAAAGTTCATGGCGTTCAGGAAGACAGACTAGAGCTTTTGAAAGGTGTCACTGGTGCTTTCAGGCCAGGAGTTTTGACGGCCCTGATGGGGGTCAGTGGGGCAGGAAAGACTACTCTAATGGATGTCTTGGCAGGAAGAAAAACAGGAGGATACATCGAAGGAACAATCAATATATCAGGCTACCCAAAGAAGCAGGAAACATTTGCACGTATAGCAGGGTACTGTGAGCAGACAGACATTCACTCACCTCATGTTACAGTTTACGAGTCCTTACAATTTTCGGCATGGCTTCGTTTGCCTCCTGAAGTTGGCACTGCAACACGGAAGGTGCTCTCTACTTATCAAATATATCTCTGAAAATAACATCAATTATTTAAAAAAGACAATCCCGAAGTTTACAAAATCCAAACGGATAAATGACATGCAGATGTTCATTGAGGAGGTCATGCAACTTGTTGAACTTACTCCATTGAGAGAAGCGCTCGTAGGTTTGCCTGGTGTTAGCGGTCTTTCAACTGAGCAGCGAAAGAGGTTAACTATTGCCGTCGAACTTGTGGCCAACCCTTCAATCATATTCATGGATGAGCCAACATCAGGGCTTGATGCTAGAGCGGCTGCAATTGTAATGAGAACAGTGAGAAACACAGTGGATACAGGTCGAACGGTGGTTTGCACCATCCATCAACCAAGCATTGACATTTTTGATGCCTTTGATGAGGTACATACCAAAAAATAATTCTTCGATTTTGCCTTAGGTAACAAACCCAGTAAAGTGCTAACGTGCTATCATTTATTGCAGCTACTACTACTCAAACGAGGAGGTGAGGAAATATATGTGGGCCCTTTAGGCCAGCATGCTTCCCAGCTCATCAAATACTTTGAGGTCAGATAACTATTACAATGTGTCTAACTTGAAACTCACAAATCCATGTTTTCCTGTTTTAACCAACTCCCAGATCTATGCTTACAAGTTTCAACTTTGGCTCATATATAGGGAATTGATGGAATCAGTAAAATTAAAGATGGTTATAATCCAGCTACATGGATGTTGGAAATAACTTCAATAGCACAAGAAGCAAATCTTGGGGTTAATTTTGCTCAGTTATACAAAAACTCTGAACTTTACAGGTAATACTCAGGAGGAAAAAAAAAATTGCTTAATTATCCCTCTCAGAGAAAACTAAATCAACTGAAATGCCAAGCTTGTGGTAATTACAATTTATTCTCATTGTTTTCGCACATGTTGCAATATATTCTCATCCTCTTTGGGGTATGATTTAGGAGAAACAAAGAACTGATCAAGGAACTCAGTGTACCTGCCCCAAGTTCAAGAGATCTGTACTTCCCAAAACGTTACTCTCAATCATTCTGGACCCAATGCAAAGCTTGCCTGTGGAAACAACACTGGTCATACTGGAGGAACCCATCGTACACTGCAGTGAGACTGCTATTTACAACATTCATTGCAATAATGTTTGGCGCTATTTTCTGGGATCTGGGCTCTAAAAGGTGATTAAAAAAACTAGAACCAATGTGTCATGGAGTGTTCCAGAATGCTTTACTGACATATATTTCTTAAATTTGTGGATATGCATGAGTGCAGGACAAGGAAGCAAGATATCTTTAATGCAATGGGTTCCATGTACGCTGCTGTTTTATTTCTTGGATTTCAAAATGGTACAGCAGTTCAACCAGTTGTTGCTATTGAAAGAACAGTTTTCTACAGAGAAAGAGCTGCAGGAATGTATTCTGCTTTACCATATGCCTTTGGACAGGTAACTTCAGAAATCTACACTAAATATGTAGGAGACAAGTGGAACGTCTATTACATCAGTTGAGGAAAATGTAATATAAACTTAGTTTTCTTACCAAATCATTTGCACTGCAGGCTGTGATTGAACTCCCTAACCTTCTCATTCAAACACTTGTATACGGTGTCATAGTGTATGCAATGATTGGATTTGAGTGGGCAGTCGCCAAATTCTTTTGGTACCTCTTTATCATGTATTTCACCATGTTGTACTTCACATTCTACGGGATGATGGCAGTAGCTGCAACACCAAATCACAATATAGCCGCCATAAGTTCAACGGCGTTCTATGCACTATGGAACCTTTTCTCTGGATTCATTATTCCAGTGACAGTAAGTACCAGAGAATATCTTGAAATGTATTAGTAACAATGACTGTGGGTTTAATATAGTTAAATCTTTTCTTTTGTTTGATAACAGAGAATGCCGGTGTGGTGGAGGTGGTACTATTACATTTGTCCCATTTCGTGGTCACTATATGGATTGGTGGCTTCACAGTTCGGAGACATAACAGATGAGCTTGACACTGGAGAAACAATTGAAGAATTTGTAAGAAGTTACTTTGGTTTTAGACATGACTTTGTGGGATATGTTGCGATAATCGTCGTTGGGATATCAGTGCTCTTTGGCTTCCTTTTTGCCTTCTCTATCAGGGCGTTTAACTTCCAGAAGAGATAGAAAAAAAGAGGTTAGCTATAGTACAAATGTATATTGTTAGAATGTTTATTCGGTAATGCTTTTTCGGGGATGATTCGTATTCCCAACTTTTTAAGCTTCCAACTATACTATACTATGTAATTCTGATGCAAAAGGAATACAGAACAAAGTCTCTTATAAGGCTTTCTCTAATGCTCCTATCAAGACAAAAACATATTATCACGTAAATTTCCAGTCTCATTTAGGGTTCTGGAACAGAGATTATGTTCTTCCACGCACTAAAATTTACACATAAATACTGAGATATCAAAAAATTTATCACAATTGAAAATTCTTAAATTTGAGATTGCAGGTAAATTTCTGGCCTGAATTTTGCAACTACACAAATATGCTAAAACTGTTGGAATTTAACATATGCACAAACTAATACAGTAGAATAAAGTAAAAATAGAACTGATCGTCGATATTTATGCTTCCAAAACTGACGCAATAGACAAGCTATGAATTCCTTAACACGCTGCAAATAAGAAGGGGAAAAGAAACCGATAAGCGGAAGAAAATTCTTACGCTTTCAACTAGAGCGAAAATGAACACTGAATCTACATTGCAGGTAGAAGAAGGACGAAGGGGTGGGGCCCGGGGGGTGAAGGCAGAAAATAAAACCGATCGCGGACAATTTTGTCTTCAAATTAACCCCAACGATTATAAAACATAGTAAATAAGAATCCGTATCACTGCATAGAGAAAACGAGAAGATAATCGAACGGAACGAGACGCTTACCCTTGCAACTGGAGAGAAGAATTGACGGCACTAAAGTAGCAAGAAGAAGAAAAGGAGTAATGGCTGATGGTACCACGTCTCAGTTAAAGGCTTCTTTGATAGCTTTTTGGTGGGAAGAAGAAGGCCTTCATTTTTTACACGTCCACCGCGCCAAATAATTATCGTTTCTCGCCGAGCGCAGTTATGCTGGTTCTAGGTAGAGATACAAAGTCGAATCAAATATTTATGATTCAATTCGTAATTTAAATTTGATTAAGATGATTCGAATTTGAATACGAACTAATTTTTTAATTCGTGTAATATTCGAATTTGAATACAAATACAGGTGTATTTGATTCGAATATTTGATTCATTTATATATTATATATTTTTAAAAATAAATAATATCTATAATACTAAATATATATTTAAAATATATATAATTCGAATTGAATTTAAAATTCGATCTAGTGTCGAATTCAAAGTCGAATATTCGACAACTTTTACGAATTCGAATTGAATCCCTTAATATTCGATTCTTTACATCCTTAGTTCTAGAATTGAAAATACTTCATATTTAATTCGAGATTGTTCGTAAAATAAAGTTCGAATCCAGCTCAATAAATAATATTAAAATAAATATAAAATTATCAAACTATTCGATTTCTACTAATGTTCCGCTCGATTAAAGCTTCTTCAAATTAAATTCATTTAATAATAAAACAAACTTAAACCTAATAGAACATTGCTTCTTTTTTTGTTTGCCGCAATGTATAATCAAAATGTAATAATGAAATCAAAAAAATTAATCGTGAAAATGACTCGAAGCCTGTGGAATTAAAAACATGAAAATGAAATAAAGGCCGTGCATTGCACGTGCGTTAAAAAAAGAAAAGGTTCATGCCGCCGCCGCATATGTTACAGTTGGAAGTACATCTCTCTCAACATGAACCAAGACCAACAGTAGTAGTAGTAGATCAGGTAAAAAGAAAACGAGACACTGAGGAAGATGCATGCAAGAAAAACGACGAGTAATTCTATGCTACCCAGTCGGGCGGTACCCGATTGAGCTCAACCAACCATCGACCCATCCAAAAAGTGAATGAAGATCGAATAAAAATTAGCCATCGATCTCAATTCACTTTCTAAGTGGGTAGTTGGATCACCTAGTCAGACGCTGCCCGACTCCGTAGCATAGAATTAGCCAAAATCGACAATAACAGTTCAAAAACCGGTCTTCGTCACCATCTTAGTTAATATCCAAATTATCCAAGAAGCTCTGCAACTCTTTCAACCCTTCGGCCGAAATGCTCCGCTGCACCTTCCCACGAGGTGCGATCAAGTTCGGAGGCGGCTGTGGCTGAAAACAAACCACCACCACCGATAAATTATCTCCGCTCTTTCTCTTCAGAGCCTCATCTACAAGATCCTTGCTGCACATTGTCGGATCATTGTGCTCTTGAAGCTTTCTACGCGCAAAATCAACAGCGTTTTGGCTCATGAACACGTCCCACAGGCCATCACACCCGATGATTAGAAACTCGTCTTCTGCTGTTAGTCTTGTACTCATGAATTCTGGCTCTGCGGTTAGTGGGCCCCCATCTTCACCCTTCAGTCCTTCCATATGCCAGTCTCCTAAAGCACGAGCTACATTGAGCTGTCCGTTGAGATAACCGTCGTATACGTAACCTCCAGAGGCTTCTATGCGCCTTCTTTCCCTCATGCAGACGGGTTTGTGGTCCCTTGACATCTCAATTGCTTTGCCACGTCGACAGAGCACCGCTCTGCAGTCTCCAACATTGGCCACCACCAGAGATCTGCATCAATTTCATATTTAGTTTTCCATAATTAATACAAATTTCTAAAACTAAAGACTTTCCAACTAGAATAGCGATCTCATGTTAACACTAACCTTCCGATCACAACAGCTGCCAAAGCAGTGGTACCCGAAGCAAGAGCTGAATCCAACGAGCAAGCTTCTGCAAGAGCAGCATCTGTCTGTGAAAATGCAGATGCAACTACTCTCTCAATTTCCTGTGGAAAATCTTCATCCTCCGTAATGAACCTTGGCAAATTGTGACAAGCAAAGTCCGCAGCATGCTTTCCTCCATGTCCATCGAAGACCTAAACCAACATATCAAAGACATATTATTATAATTTAAAAGAACAAATAAAAAGAAAAAAAATAGAGGAATATCACACGATTTTTTTTTTTTCAAAACATACGTAATAGTTCACAAGATTCAAACATGCTTCCTAAAGATTACTTAAAGAGATCATCTTAGTGAAATAAATATCAGTACTCATGACAGGGTAAGAGAAAATTAAGCTGGTGTTGGAAGAGTTACCCCATAGAATGCACTTGGACTTTCACTTGAAATATTTAACCCATACTCATGCAACAAACTGTCTGTACAAACATAGGCATCTTCCATGCTTGAGCGAGAACCAATGTCAGCCCATGCACCAGAGCGAAGCAGGGGCATGTATTCAGTGTCACTGTCATTCCCATTCAGTCTCGGTTCACTTGAAATATCTGACGGCCTGATCTTCACCTGAGCCAAAGCTCTAAGTCAAAATGCTATCCCATCATGTGGAATAACAAAATTACAGGAGTGCAAAATCAAACGTAGTAAGCTCAAGATGAAACTGCAGCTCTTGGGCAGGTTTTACAGTAAAGTTAACTAACTAATTGTCACTAAAACTAAAAGCTATTATTAAGTTGTAAATCCCTATGACTTTACCTATAAACACAATTAGTAACTTCAGAAAAGACTCAGCAAAATGGCAGTAAATAGAATATATTAAATGAAATCCATTAACCTATCACGGAAATAGATGACACTGCAATGCAGCCTCAAGTATGAATCTCTAAAGCTAAGTTACATAAATTACATTACCAAATGAAGAAAATTAATAAGCACTATTTGGCAGAGTTCATCCCTGTACTGTACATCTCATTACACATCTAACACCGAACTAGTTCCCGAACCTTAAGATCTTATCTTCCTCCTAGATTAGTTTTTACGTAGGAAAATCTAACCAATAAGATTCAGAACTTATGGATGTTTTCATTTAGAACCTAGCAAGAAAGAGTAATTGAAACCCCCCACCCCCCCACCCACCCCCCACAAAACATTTCCCCCTTTGACCTTCTGAAGGATCAGAAATCAATTCCCACAGCATTACAGTTCAGACGTGCAATTCATGATCCTACAACATCAATTCCAAAATTGCAGCTAATACTAAAAGAAAATTAAAAAAGTAAAAATTATCAAATCCTAATGTACGACAGGAAACTTAAACAGCTGCAATAAGATAAATTCATCTTTCCTAAACCTCTCATTGCTTCAAAACAACGTATAAGAACTTGAACCTGTAACTAACAAACAAGAAGCAAGAAAAAAGGCGAATTTTAACAGGATTACCAAAGAAGGATGTCGAACAAGGGACTTAGAACACAAAGACGGCGTGCCATCGGAGTTCAAACAGCGTCGGTAGGCGCCTCGGCCGCCGCTTGAGTGCGGAACCGGTGGCCGGCCGTCGCCAGAGCTGCAGTTCTCTGTGGTGCCATCAGCATTGTTGATAATTACTCTACTGCCCTCCATTACAAATCTCAACCATTTCTCCTCCAAATGAAGTTTCAAGCTTTTTTGTTTAAACTAAAACCAAGAAGAAAATCCAGTTCCAACGCAATGGCGCTGCAAATCAGGACGTTTCGGTATATTACTAGGGTTTCTAATTTGGGACCTAGGGTTTTGTAATGAAATAAATACAGATTTGTGCATGTATGGAAAGGAGATCTGTGAGAGAGAGAGAGAGACCGTAAACGTTGAACTTGGCGTCGGTTTATGCCGCGGCGAGTTGCGTTTTATATATGGGGAAAAAGTAGGGGTAGCAATATGGGTCTCAACACGTCAACCCAACACGAATCCAACTGCTTTAAACGGGTTTGGATAGAAGCATGATGGGTTCATGAGTTAAATGAGTCGAACCCGTCAAATACGCTAACAAAATGGGTTGATGCGGGTTGAACACGGGTCAACCCATTTAACCCGTTTAACTCATTTATAAATTTTATAAAAAAATATTTATTCGTTTTGTAGTGACTTATGTTTGTGCTAGAGTGACCCCATCGGATGTGAGATAGGGTCATCTTTACATCCGGGCCGAATGGGATGGAGATGGGATTTGCCCCATCCTACTTCCATCCTCTTACATCAATTTCTCATTTTAATAACAATAAAACAACATACAAAAAGCTATTGATTTGACTGCTACAGTACACATCCAACCCTACTCCATCCATACACACACACTTTTTTTGATGTAGTTGGACTCCAACATTCGAAGGACGTAGCTCATCCGGATGTACTACGACCAACTACATCCTAGCACAAACATAGCCTTATAATCTCCAACCCATTTATAAATTATATAACCCATTTATAAATTCTATGTAGTGACTTATATCTGAGTTGTTCATTTTTTAGACATTTTTATATGATATGTAATTTTTACAACTAAGTACAAATACATTTTCTAATTTATATGGGTTATAAATAGATTGATGTGTAAACACGTGAAATTAGCGGGTTGAATACGAATTCTAATTTTATGACACGTTTAATAAATGGGTTTGGTTTGAATTTGAATAATTTACCCACAAATAACCTACAACACAAACAATCAACACGGTCCACGGACCCAACCATATTGACAGCCCTAGGAAAAAGGTATGTACAGTGGGGAAACGGTGTCGTGTGACGTTTGGTGATTGACGTGTGTACTTTTTATGGTACTTTCACGTGCAGATTTTTTTCCAAGTGACGCCAATTTCCATTTTGGTGTTGATGATCTATTGGTTTAAATTGTTACACGTCACTGATATAGATTCAACGAATTAAACGAAATTTCTACTACTTTTTTAACCCATAAATAAATGTGTTTTACACTATTATATTTTCCGTTGACATATTTAAAACAAATAATTACTCGATTTTATTTAACGAACAAATATTTTGTATTTCTCTGTCTCAAAATAATAGTCATGTATAAAAAATTAATATCATATTTTGTACGGCCTCCATGCCCTATACAGTCTACACGTTTTGTACATCTTCCACGCTTTGTGTGGCTCTCTAATCTAGTTTCTACTATATCTCTTGTGGTATATAATATTTTAATAAATCTATATGGCTTCCCCAACTATCGTGCAAGTTGTCATGGTATTAATGATAGTTTGATTTATTGGAGCGCTGATTAGTGTGTTCTGAATCTTTGTGGCTTCTTTCGTCGATGTGCAAGCAGTCATGGTACTAAAAGTGCAAGCAGTAACTCTTATTATCTGGTTAGATCCGATTTTTGTACTTACAAACTTATAGTGCTGTAATAGGTTGTTACTTTCTTTTTTCCTCTTCTCCTTGGGTTGAAACGGATTTTCTAATTTAGAGTTTTGCATTTATGTTTTTAAATTTTATTAATACAATCTATTTCATTAAAAAAATAAAAGTTTTAATTTTACTAATAAGTTACATATTACTGAATAATCAAATCAACGAATACACGAAGTTATATAGGTTAGAAGTTTTAGAAATTTGTATTTTCATACAATTGTATATTGTGAAACATGACTTATACGAATATAGTAGATGTTTTGTATAATTGTGTGAATTGGCATTCCTTAGTCATGTTTATAAGTATGTTTATTTATGGATTTTTCCGTCTGGATAGGGTCATAGGGGATGTGACTGTTTAATTTAAATAATTTTATTAATTATTATTTATAAAAATAATATCACATTTTAATGATGATTTGTCACTATCTTATCAATTTTTCCACAATTTATACCAAAACAAACACTAAATTAAGAATTCATACATCTAAAAATTTCACGTCCAAAATTTCCACTCCCCGCTCAATCTATAAACAAACACATATACCCATATAATTTTGGAATTCCACACTATGGGCAAAATGAGATTATGAGAGGTAATGAGAAATCAAAGTTGCGACCTCCTCTCTAGTAAAAATAAGACATGTATTTCCCTATTAAAAAGATATATATATATCTATCCGGAAAGAAATTAATAAAATCCATATTTTTTACTTCATAAAAAACCAACTTCTAAATCAACATAAATATTCTTCTAATATAAAAAAAAAAAAATATATATATATATATAATTATATATATATCATATTATGTACTGATTTTTGTTTTTATGATATTTTGTGTCATAATATCTTTTTAACTTTAAAACTTATATGCCCCCGTTGCATGGTTCTTTTTATATGCAACGGGTAGGATAATTATACCCGACCCAAAAAGTATTACTTTTCTGTCAAAAAGTATCACTTAATTAGCAAAAAACATTACTTGTTTTAATACATTTATGAATGAAAGTATAACTTTGCATTGATACTTTTATTAAAAATAGTAATACTTTTATCCAATTAAGTGATACTTTTTCGTCACCTTATTGAGCGGACGCCAAAAAATGCGCTAAATCATAAAATATAAAAAATTTGTCATTCATGTACATAAAAATTTGAAGTCCATTCCAAGTAATATTTTTTTTAGAAAAACTAATACCTTTTTAAAAAATTAAATTTGGGTCAACCCGTTGTACATACGAAGATTCATGCATCTGGCACATAAGTGTTACTCTATTATTGTATACACATACTATATTTACAAACCATGTAAGTTGCTACTAAAATAAAGTTAAGCAAATTCGCTAGGTCCAAATGGGTTTTTAAAAGAAAGGCCCAAATATACGGACTATATGCAAATAGAAGTTACGGCCCAAATAATCTAAAAACAAATAGTTTGGTTATGGAGCCCAATTGCTGGCATAGTTTCTCTTTAACAAACTTAAATAACAAAAAGATATTCTAAATAGTAAATACTAAATCTATATATATTTCTATATACCATAATTATTATTATTTTATTATTTATATAGCAAATTTCTATATACAACAGGTGTACGGATATTAGATTTATAAAATCTAGATCATGGGCGGATTCAATTCTTAGATTTATTTAATTTTTTATTTGTTTTTATAGAAGGTAGTAGTATTTCTTTTGATATATTTCCACCAAAACGCAAGCATCTTTGATCTCTATCTAAATGGGTGTGTTTGCTATGGGCTGGGCCAATCAGCTCAATACGTGTTTGATTTCGAGATAGTTGGGCCAACCTTCCCAACTACTATCTCTCTCTGCTCAATCAACATCATCATCTTACACACATCAAATCATCAAAATCACTCTCTTTCTTTCTTCTCAACCAACAACCTCTTACACACATCAAATCACATATTTAATTTAAATATTATTAATCAACCCTCCAACCAC
>JAUEKW010000024.1:686018-712750 GCA_032274785.1 Ajuga reptans
ATCCCCCCCCCCCCCAAAAAAAAAAAAAAAAAAAAAAACATTACAACACACATAAAATACTACTGCAAACAAATATAATAAATCTTTTAGATAATTAAGCACAAGCAGAGGATTGACAGCTGAGAGATAGATAGCATCAACTGGACAAGAAATATGCAAGATGAGTGTGCAAAGTACAAGAAAATATTCAAAAAACATAATCCCCTAGAGAGAGGAAGCAGTTGACAGATTGTGAGACCAGCATTTGGTCTCTGTCTGTCTGTGTTTGGATATGTATTATTTTGGCCTCAGGCACATATAACACTTCAGAACCACATAATGGAACAGTAAATTGATTATCCATTTAGTTGAGTTTACAGCTAGCATTGAGCAAAATTCCATTAGCTTAGTATACGTTTCACATAGGAGCTGCAGGGACTACCCATATTCATGGTAAAGAAGTTGAACTATTTCATTATACATATAAGTTTATGAACTTCTGAGAGTCAAGAATAATCTGACCAGCAACATAGTGTGCGCAATTTTAACTTATGAGAGGGAAGGCTGAAGAATAACCTGATGTGCAACATACTCAACATCAGCTACACTTCCACTCCTAGATGCTATCTGGAAAGCACTTTTTAGGCGACCACAAACAACACAGGCCAATACTTTTCTGCAAAACACAACCTCAGTTAAGAGCCATTCATGTTCCACTTGGTGATGGAAATTTTTTAAACAATAAAGATAGCACAATTCATTGCAGAAGCATACACCACTGAAAGAAATACCCCAGCCTCATCTTCATCCTTGACATAGTTGTAATAAAACAACACAAACATAAAAAATTGCATCATTGCACATTTGAACATTCAATAGGATCTACAATAGAGTAATGTTTGTTTGTGCAAGTGTAGTTGCACACATCAGATGTTTTATTATTCTTGTTTTTTTTTTTTCTCTTTTTTGGGGGGAAAATAGATACAGTCCCAACCTCAAGCTCATTCGACACAGTAAACACACTAAAGTTATAGAAAAGAAAAAAATGTGTGCATTGCATCAACGTCTTTATACGCAAGGCTCTATCTATTGAGATGCATAATGTTTTACTTCTGATATAATATGAGAAACATGCATGAATTGATAAAAATGCATATTCCCATAATTTTCTTGTCATTAACGAAAAAAAGTAGTTAATTAGCAAGAAGAAGTTGGAGTTAACCTATGGCTGCTAGTCAACATGTCAATGAGGCGATCGGGACGTTCCTTATGCTTGTTGGCATACACATTAATGGCAGCTCCCAAGACCTGCAAAACAGATATAATTATTCAATTATGATATATTTTCTTACTGCAGGTAACATAATACTGCGAGAAAGGAACTAGAGCAAAAATACCAACTTAGAGCTCCCACTGTCCCACAAACTTCTCCTTAGTATCCATAAAGTTATGTTCCATCAGGAAATCATAGAGAAACCACCATCTCCAAACTAAAATACAGAGTCTCAAGCGTCTTTAATTACATTACTAATAGAACCTTAGCTTACTTACATTACCATTAGGTTGAGTAGAATAGTTCCTAAATGGGGATCTAGCTTTTCGTACAAAACAATCTCAAGCAGGCAACCAACAAACAATCATGGGTCAGTTACTAAGCAATAAGCTTGGTTCTCCAGACTAAGGTCTTGTTGAATAATTATAATACTAGTTTGTTCTCGTCCAAACTATACTACTAATTCTAACTTTAAACGTTGGCACTCTGAGATTCCATTGTTACACATGGAAACAATTCAAGAGGAACTAAACAACAGTACCTGATCCCAATCATCATCATCTATGGTACCCTTTATGTTTCTGAAAAACTCAGTTAATTGACCCCCCTTCTTCCTTTCAGCAAGTGATGCAGCAACACCAGCATATATATCAACAGCTGGAATGATGGTAGCAGAAAGATAAGTTAATCTTCACAAACATAATACATCCAATTACAGTAAGAAAAAAGCACTTGCATGACAAAATGTTACCTGGAAGGCTGAATTCATATATTATTTGGAATGCCAAGTCAAAGTTTTTCTCAACAAGAGTTTCAGCAATTTTACATCTTCTCCTGCATTTAATATTATTGCAATTTGGCAAGAATTATAAATTAAATAGAAGTTTTACAATATGAAAATAATTCAATCACATCAAGGCATGGGCATTCAGAAAGAGAGTGGAGCCAAGACAAGGAGAATCGAGGAACACCTTTCAGTCGCAAAAGAAGACAAATGAGGGAAATGAAAGACTGTGAAAGTAGTGAATACTGGACTTTGGTGTAACATCAAATCATCAATGATGCTGATTGGTAGTAATAAAGGGTCAAATTTTCTGAACTTCTCAGTGACTTCAACGATTTACTGCTATATATAGGTAGAAAAATACAAGTATTGATGCTATAAAACTCAGCTAGACTTCTCCAAATTCATACAGAGCTCCAATAATTATTTTGATAAGTACTCTTTCATGTGGCCATACAGCACTTTCAGAAAGAAGGATTTGGGGTTTGATGAGAATTAATTAACCAAACATATAAATTCACAATAGCTGCAGGTAACCTTGGAGGATGATTATGTCTTGAGACTGACCAAAGCTAAACTTTAAATTCAGTACATACAGGAGAGACCATCTTCTATACTTCCATTCCCATTATGACAAAAGACGTCAAGCTTTACTAAGTTAACAACAGGTGAACGATTAGACAATATGACAAAAACAAAACAGCACAGAATAGAACCTGAACGTCTCGGGGTCATTTGGATTACCAAAAAGAGAGTGCTTCCATTGAGGCCCCTCTGCATCATTGAAGCTTCTCACAACATCAATCTACAAGGTTACAAGAATTTCAAAATGTAACCTGAGTTGACATGTTAATAAGTGACAAAAGAAACCATTAAGCCAAGTATAAGAAACTAAATTTAGACAACCTTATACTATGATTGAGGAACATCTTGATATATAAGTTTTGAAATGCACTCAATAAAAAAGGGAAAAAAAAATAGGAAAGAGAAACAAGAAAAAAGAGGAAAAAAGAACATCTTAATGTGAATTGAATTGGCCATTAATTAGCCTAAATGAATCAGCAATGTTCTGTGACAAGAAATTCACTAATCATCTTCATGGTGAGGTCCAGAAAAGCACACCAAGCAGGAACATCGTACATACAAACAAGGTTTAAAATGGTAGGAGCTATTTACGATGGATGCCGTTACATCATATAGTGGTAAAGGTGTTGGACTGGTTCTGTTAAAGATTCTCTGAAACCAGTACATATCTTACTACTGAAATAAATTTGGAAGACAGACCAAGGACAGGCTATAAGATTTTCAGAATTGGTTTATGAACAAGTAAAATAATAAAACCTAGTCATCTTCAAGCTCTGTTTGGGGGCAATGAATTAATTTTACACATTTACCATCCTCCTGGTTGTAGAGGGAAACTGACACATTCAGATATTTCCGTAAGTAATTGATATAAATTATCCCAGCAACTTCCACAATCATTGCATGTCGATACCTGAATGCCAACACGGGCAGAAAATTTGACCAGTCCTTCTTCAGATAGTTTCTCTGAAGCAGTTTTCCCCCGAATACCTTTGGTGACAACTTTTGTAGAATCTCCTACTTTATATCTTGCTGACAACCCTTCATCAAAATGGGTCTGCACCAAAAACAGATAAAGACATACAAAATGATATACAATGTAAGTCACCGGTTCACAACATCAAAGCTCAAGTTGAATAAAGCAATATTAAATGCTACACAATTCTGCTTAACCTTTAACACTGAAAATTACATCAAGTGATAGGAAAGAATTGAACACACCATGCATAGTCATTGAAATTCAAGATGAAGTATTGACACTTTACATGTGAGGAACATTTTTTACAAGTATGAAGCTCAGACTTCCAACAAGGCCAATGATGTGTTTAACGTAACTACCATTTCTGCATTTGTGTGTGCGCGCGTGTGTGTTTTCGTTGCTCTCTTTTACTAGCATCAAAAGTTCAAGTTATTTTGTAGCATCATAGTTCATGACTATCTACTGAATCAGCATAGCTCTATCCAAAACATCAACTCCCGCAACATGTCATTTTTCACATCTGACAAAATGCTATTAACAATCAACAATTCCCATAAGAAATCTTCATCTTACATCCTCCTCCCATCCTACATAGTAACTTCAAATTATGTATAAAAAATAAATCCAAATAGTCAGAGACCAAAATAAGTTTGTTTACTCATGTTTCAGGTTATCTCCTTAAAAGCCTAATCACCTCTTGTTGAACTCAAGCATATTATCATCAAGAAGTTGTTTGATATCAGGAGCACGTACAAACAAAGTACATGACAAGGAAAAACATGGAATGTATGACTACCTTTGCATTTTCCAAGTTTTTTACAGCTTCCTCTTGAGAAGCAGAGTTCATAAACAATTGAATACAGCAAAGTCCAGCAGCTACATGGTCCTTTTTGATCACCTAAGCCATCATTTCACATTTAGTTAGTGGTAAACGCATCCAACAGCGAACATAGAAGTAAAACCTAGGCATCAACATCTATGTGAGAGCGAGCGAGGAAGTGAGACACAGAAAGTTTCTTGCAACAGAGATCAAAACAAGAATGCCTCCACAAGAATTTGGAGAAGTCTCAAGAGCCACAAGCAAAACCTTAACTAATAACTGAAATTCAAGAGAAGTCCCATGCCGACATTTGAGGGCAAACCAAAAGTTGTGTTGTCATATTGATGAGTAGATAACAATCATACTATTGATCTCTAGCTCTTCTTAAAGATGTGTTGATTTAAATTTTCCAATAATTTATTGCTGGGATTCAAATTATCATGCAAATATAAGACCCACACAACTGGGGTAGACATTATTTTAGGTAATTGCAATAATACCTAAAACAAGCAAGATGAGGGAAATACAAAATAAGTGTGTGCACATACCTGGAACCTGTACAAATAATTGAAATGCTTATGGATTTCACAATAGAGACAAATGCGAGAAACTGCTGCAGAAGTGTGTTGACTCAACAACTGATCCTGTGTCATCGCGATCCTTGATGATATAACTTCCTCCAGGACAGGCATGGCACCATAACCAATACAAAGATCACATAAGTCATCAATTGTTCCATAATCGGTTGCCAAGGGATCAGGTCTTTGAGGGGAAGAAGCTGAAGTAACTACTCCCACAGACGATAAGTGATACTCAGGAGGAACAGAGCTGGCAGGGAAATATAACAAGCAAGCCTCTTTATATCTCCCATGCCTAAACATAAAGCTGAGCAAATGCTGACGAGCATACTGCAATTTGAAATAATAATGTATTACGGTACACGTATTACTAATGAAAAGACAGTTAGATTAATCATGAGTATTGCAAAGTTGATTAAACAACTAGCATAGATTAATCATGAGTATTACAAAGTTGATTAAATAACTAGCAGCAGACACACAAAGGCGCACACCAAAGGGACAGAAACTAAACAAATTTCAAGTTTTGGAGAAGGATGCTAGTACTAATTTAGCACAAAAACAGATGAAACAAGAACTATGATCTTTAAAGCATGAATAATGAAGGAATGTTTTTTTCCCAAACCATGAATAAGACAGGTACATTGTCTTCTAAAAGGATCTTAAAACAGCTTAATCCCTCAAATTATAGCGATGCAACAGTAGATAAGCCATTCAACGTTTTTGGTCAACCAAAATATGATATATGTCCACACAGCAAAATGAAGCGGTGTCTTTCTGTGGCTTGTAAGACATGATACATGCAGCTAAGTAGATAACCCCCAAAAAAAATGAAAATGAAAATATGCAGGCCACTGACAGACAGCAAATTGAGAATGAGTTTAAAACCAGAACATCATTTACGAGCATTCTGAGAACATACTTCTGGTAAATAGGTCAGAACAATTGCAGAACACAATATCACAAGTAATCTGAGCACATACTTCCTGCAAATAGTTTACACATTCAAGGTATCTAATACTGTCGAGGTTGCTTCTCGGTCCATCTTCAAGACCTGAACTATGTGGTCCATCTACAAGACCTGAACTATGTGGTCCATCTTCAAGACCTGAACTATGTGGTTCATCTTCAAGACCTGAACTATGTGTAGTATTATCCTTTGCAGCTTCCTGGAATCTCCTAGATCTCTCAGAACGTGGGAAAGTAGAAGGCATGTACAAGACGTTGAGGTAGGAATCAGCAGAAAGAGGATCATCTAAGACAGCTGGGGCACTTCTAGCCAAATGCTCGTATCTGTATCATAAGTTGAATGGAAAGTATAAACTATCTTGTTAACAATATTCACAACAGAAAGGTAAATTATCCTGACAAAATACCCCAAGTTTCTCAAGAGTTAGAGATGTAGTGAAACAAAACTTCAATGTCAGTCGACATTATACTTATACAGTAAGCCTCATAAACTAAATTAGGAGGTTGAAGCATTTCTATATCTCTAAAATCCAAGTAGAAGACTCACCAATAATACTTGAATGTTCATGCTGAATTCTGGTAAAAGGATTGGAAAACTTTCTACACTCCATAAACAGAGTAGACCCTTCAAGGGTGTCAATAAAATACATGTCTAGTGTGTAAAGAGCAGTCAAATACAAGCATTTAAAGTAATTATGACTAAAGTTTCAAGAAACTTGTCAGAAATAACATAAATCATGTTTGAGACAGTTCAAGAATCAGTGGTACAATGGAAAAACAACAGTTGTATTATTTTAGTAGCATTACACTGAACTTTATTCAGATTCCACAATTCAATTGTAATTTAGCTGATTCCCTATCTGAATACTATTCTACTATTCTAGATTTACCAAGTTCAGGACTAATTTCCACTGTTCAGTAAATCGTACCATTTTTCTGACCTCAGAAAACAGCCCAATTGTAACTAGGGAAAACATTCTGAGGCAGGACGTAGCAGTTTCTGTTACAATTTTACTTCTTTATCTGAAGATCACAATCCACCTAAAATAGATTTTGGTTCCGATAAATAATCACCAATCACATTCCTCAACGCTTAAAAAAGAAAACCCCTTTATTACCCGAGTATCACCAGTAGTTTCTTCTACTAAAGTAATACTCCAACATGAAGATGATTCAGTAATTCTATGGAAAGCTATCACTCCTAAATGTCATATATTATAATGTGAAGAAAAAACACCGCATGGAACTGAATAATAACGTGCAGTCTTACATGGACCGGACAGATGCAACATCAACAGGTCGACCTCCTTCTATAGTATTAATGATCTCTAGGATCGCGGGTGCAGGGTCTCCCTTGCGTAAGTGAAGAGCTTGCCTGTACATCATTAAACAAGCTAAGCAAATACAATACATGCTCTGACTAAAAATAGAAAAGTGGAGAACCAATGACAGTCATTCATGCACTCTCTCTCACACACACCAAATGTGACCTACTTGAACTTCACACGGGCTTGAGCATAGTGCTCCATCCGAATTAGGGCGTGGCCCCATGCACTCCAAACAGGGAAAACCTCGATCTGAAGGGTAAGAATTAAAAAGTCAGCCTTCTGGCGTCGTTACAGGAGCAAGTGAGCATAAAATGATATTCCTATAGTCATACCTTGCACTTCTTGCAAGTATATACAGCCATACTATATCGTTCCTCTTGGATCAATCGATCCCTAAGACGTGCAGATGACTCTCTGTCAGCAACATCATCAAGGGAGGCAGCTATTCCTGATCCCAAAAGACTTTGTAGCAGCTCAGCACGTCCCAGCCATATATCAACCTGTGATAGTGCTTCTGAAAGTTCATCGGTTGATTGACTACCCACACTAGAGCTGCCAGCATCAGAAGATGCATCATCAGCATCCTTGCCTTTCTCGGGATTGCTAGACAAATCACTGGTCCCGGAAAGTTTTCTGAGTTGGGATTTGGCAAAAAGCAAACCCTGCAGGATGCAATAAATATCAGAATGGCATGGGTATATGGAAGCATTCTACTTCAGTTCAAAATACGAAGTGCATACCTGCACAAATGTTTCGGTTGCATGATATGCTCGCCCAATAGCATCCATAGATGCATTTTCTGGTAATTGCTGGGAACTCAGAACAATCTTCATCTGATTTATACACAAGTCCAAAGCACCTTTGCCAGATGCACTTTCATCTGAGCATAATGAAAGCAATGCCTTGGGACAACAGAAACATCAATTAGCCGCATAAGGAACTCTAAAAATTGATCTAAATGCGTAGCAATGAACTAGATTCACACTGAAACAGAACATACATGATAGCATCAACTACATGCAGGAACAAAATAGAAGCCTCATTTGGATCAAATTCGAACAATAAATCAGGATACAATTTTCAGCCAACAGGACAATTATTTTCAGTCATGGCCAAATAAATTGAGTTCAGTTCTCATGATAGGTCCACTAGAAGATTTTTTTTTTTTTCCAATAATTTGGGTGGTGGGGGTTGGGCATAATAAATTATATAATAATTTATTTTTATTGGATAACATTTGACATTAAATGCCCAATTGCACCTAATAAACAAGTAATACCCCAATGCTAGTAAGAGCCAATTAACGGTAGAATCTTTCAGTAAATGTCCCAGTTGGGTGTGTTGAGTTGGAGAACATATAGCACTAAGATTTTTCTTAAATCCTACAGTATGCTACACCACTATAAGATATTTGTGCAGATGTATGCAAAAGCTGCTGAAGCATCTCTTCTGCAATAGCTTTATGGGGTACAAATCTTAATTCAATTCATGTCAACAAACTTATTAGTGTATAAATAGAAAGAGCACTTGAGGACGGGAATTTAGGTTGTTTAAAGACATCACAAGAAATGTTGAAATATATCAGTTAGATATAATCACCATTCTTTGGGACTCCATGAAAACATTACTTGCTGGGGAAATCACTGTCACCTCAAAACTAATAAACACTTGGAAAGATACCTAAAAATGTAAAAAGAATTTCACAAGATGCTGAGCTTTCAGAACAGGAAAGCTCATTCTGGCAGATCACACTTTCCCGATGTGTAGTGCATATTACAAAAGACTAGTTATAGTACCTTGAATAAAATAATGTCAGGGGCACTTTCATATCGATGAGAAGAACGAACAGCTTCATCCTTTTCTATATCACCTGTGAGCATCCACTCTGCAGTGATCGAAGCAGAAGGTAGCCTTTCTTGCCCATCTGCAGTGAATACCGAAACACGGTCTTCCTGAATACCGGTCATTGCCTCCAAAGCAACTTTTTCAGATTGTGTTAATCCAGAGCTCTTTCTCTTCCTCTGGCTATCCTTCGGGGCACCCTTATCTCCCACATTACGAGGAGTCCAGGAAAATGCTCTGCGAGCCTCTTTTTGCAAATGACTTAGGCTGCTACTAAATGATGACCGTGTGGGTGTGCTAGCCTTGGTTCTCTGCTTTGGTCTAGGAGCAGACACTGAAGCTCTGAAATCCCTGGCAGGGGAACTCATGCTAATAGTAATAGCTTTTGCAGCATATGCAAGAATCATGCTGTTGTCTCTCAACAAAGGAAACTCTTTAAGAATCTGCAAACAGTGAATACACCATATGGTTCATGACTTAGCTGATTACATGTCAAATTAGTTAGCATACAACATAACGTACCAAAGAAGCAGACTGCAGTTGCTTCCTCATCAGCAAGACTTCTAGGATCAAATGAGGGTGTTCATGTAGTGCTGAACATCGCTGCTGCCATGGCAGTGGCAAAGAAGCTAATACACGAAGACCTAAAGCCCAAGAGTTCAGCCGGGAAACCTCAACCTCAGTCAGATTTCCATGTCTCCTCTTTAGGAAGAAGTGCACCTTATTGAAAGCAAACACAGCTTTTACTAACCAGAACTGAATCCGAAAACACATTTTTCAGATATCAACTTGAATAATGGAAAGGAACTTTCTCAACATACAAGAAGCTGCTTCGATCTGAGGTTGGGCAAGAGTTGCATTGCACTCATTGCAACAGGCAATGCATCATCAGAGTCGCGGAGAGAGGAGAGAAATCGTGAAGCTTCGGCAGGGCCTCCACCATTTACAGGGTCCGCATTTAGAAGCTTGACGAGTTGACGCCCTTTAAGTTCTCTTCGAAGTTCGATAGAAAGTCCTGCACTTTCGGCTACTTCAAGAGCAGCAGATACTGCTCCTTTCTCAGCCAATCTAAGTGCCAGGCCCTCCGGATCTTCTTTGCAGTCCACCTCAACCTATTTAAAAATAAATTTGAACATGATAAGAATGATTAGATTTATAATGATGCTCCATAAAGAGAGAATAAGATGTTGTTCATAGAAATTTTTGTTCATTTTATGCAAGCAAATATAGTTCACCTCTTGCCAGCTATTGTATCGATCATCTGCACATAGAATGTGTTTGTATCTAAAGAGGGCTTGTCTCCTTTGAACAACCTATTAATGAAAGGTTAAGAACACAAGGGCCAACTTAATATTGCATCCATCACAATCTCCAAGCATGAATAAAGTTCTATCTCTGGTAGAAACAGATAAAGGTCGAATCAGGTACCTCAGTTTTAAGAGGATTGCCGTCAGGCAAATGGCAGCTACACATAGTGAGAACATCCAATGCTGATTCCAGCTCCCATCTGCACATATATCTGATAAAAGAAAGCATATAGTATTTGTTAAACAAAATTTGAAAAAGAGGATAGAACTGGTCTTAAGATGTAATTTTAATTGTTATTTTTTTTCTTTTTTTTAAAGATCATTTGTTAGGATGAAAGACAGAAAATAACAAGACTAGAATACCGACCACCGATATAGCTTACACATATAAAATGACGAAAGGCAAAACATCATAGTTAATTTGCAATTTTCAATAACAAATATTATTAATTAAAAAGCAACAAAAGATAAGTCATACTTCAGAGCGAGTCTGGCTGCCAGTTGTTTATCCTTCAAGCGTAGACAATACTGCCAACTATTGCTCCAGACTGGAAGAGCTGAACTACCTTGAGCTTGTTCCGAAAGCATATCATCCTCTCCACTTATAATGAGCATCTGAAGCAACCGGTCCGGGGCCCCATTGCGCAAGAAGCGGTCTGCTAGAGCAAGTGCATCCAGCAATCTACCTTCATCAATCAATCTGTCATAGTAAAATTGTTAAAAAGAAGTTTGAACAAATTTCAAATACTTTCAGAATTGGGCATGCAATATGAAATTTTACCAATCAAAATGAAGCCAAAACTCATGAAAGTAGATGAGATCTCAATGTACAAAAGTCAGAAGAGTTGAAAGAAAACATAAATAAGCGACCTCCTAAGAAGAGCTTTTTGACAACATATAAATCATTATCGTGGTTGAATAAGGCATATAACATTTCCCCCAAGGCATTAACCAATGGGTGCAGAATGGTTAGATCATAAATCTTCTCACCAACTTATTTGAACTTAAAGAGCCTAAATAGATTGTATCAAAATAATTGATTGGGATTCAATGCGACAGGTTGTCTCCAGCCAGAGGAACATCTATTGGAGTAATATCAATAACCTTCACCCATAATACAGATTGGACGCTACTTCGTTTCAAATACAACACAGAGGTTCTAACAAATGCAGAGAACAATAGGCATTGTAACACAAACACTTAATTTGCTAGAATAGGATACAGTATTTATGAGCACTCTTCTTCGTACGAAAGTCAAGCATACCCTGGTTATATTGTTTATAATGCATCTGTTTTCAATTTATTGGACATCACAACATTGTCGATCAGGGAGAGTAATAAATATATATAAATGATTTAGACTCCATAAAAAACAATGACCTTCCCAGAATTCAACAGATCACGGATTATTGTATTACCTCTCCACAGCTTTTTCATTTGGTCCTTCATTCTCCCCATCGAAAGAGAGGAAAACTGTACTATCATGTCCAGAAGTTTCAGACTTTGGAGATTCATGCCAGGCATCAGAAGCAGTGTTATTTTGATCCTTAACCTCAGGCAGCGGTGATGAAACATTATTAACAGACACATCATCACTTTCAGATTCAGAGTCATTATCACTTTCACGAAACCGCTTCATAGCCGTTTTGGGTTCTAAGGTGTCTTTCACATCATCTGTTCCATGTTCAGCCATGACAGCAAACTCAGAAACTCGATGAAGGGTAGTTTGCATTTGTATCCAGCGCTTCAAGGTGGGAAATCTGTCGGTGAAAAGAAAAAGAACCAAACCCTTTATTTTACAATATATTATAGATAACGTATCATAACATTTAGTTGAAACAGACCTCTCTGACTGATCAAAAGCAAATTCATAGAAAATCCTATCAACATCAGGTGCCGCTGGTAAGCCATAGTTTAAGGAATTAGAGATAGCCGGATCACTACCCCGGTATAACATAGTACTTCCAAACACACATGCCAAGACAGCCCTAACAGCAGATAGCTTAACAAGATGCTTCACTACATCCAACTTGAGAGGATATAAAGGGACTCCGGGAGTGGCAGAAGAACGTGTGTAAAGCTTGGGTTTAGCTTCTCGGGAAGATGGTGATTGAACTTTGCTTTCAGTATAACTTTTGGGGAGAGTGGGAACCACTGGAATGCAAGCCCAACCATTGCCAGATCTTGGAGGGTAAACAGGCGGTACACATGCAGAAATTACTTCATGGACAAAGTCTGAACTCATTATTTCTGCTACCTTTCCAGCTGCATCAGTACTGCCTCGCTCAAATACCAAACGAGTTAAAAGCTGCAAAAATAAAAGTAATTTGAGTCAGATACGCACTGTATTTATTCATACTGATTACAGAAAGAAAGTCCTCCATTTCTGCCACACAGATTAAACAGTACATTCTCTTTTGTAATACACAAGTCACATGAATTGGTGAAACTGAATGCTTCAATTAGAAACCACATCATAAGGTTTGCATAATTCTCGCAGAACAATTTCTGCAGATACAGGAGTGCGGTTCAAGTTACTGATGAACAATGAAATGTAAAAGCAAAACTATCCTAACCACAGTTCACTTTTATGATCAGAGTATATATCCAAAACTAATCAGCACTTAACGGACAGATGCACATTTTTTAAAATTTTACTAATTTGTTTTTTATGCAAAGGATTATTGGTCATCCTTATGCTGAGTACCATAAAAGATAACATCCAAAATGAAGCTACTAAGTTAGTATAATTTACATTTTGAGCTTGTGTGGAAAGACTAAAGGTAGAAAATGGGCCCTTCAAATAATACGTCACAAATAACATCTTGCATGTGTGTGTGTGAGCACCAAGTCATGATTTTGGACCTAAATTAACTAAGGGAACTTCAGACTTGTGTAAGGAAATACTGGGACAAAAGAGGACAAGAGACCTTCAGATAAGACATGCCATAAATAATTAGAATATGTGGGTGTGTGTGGGTGTGCGCACCAAGTCATGATTTTGCACCTAAATTAACAAAGGAAACTTCAGACAGAGAAGTGTAAATAACTATTGGGACAAAAGAAACTGGTTTGAAGCACAAAGATGACAATAAAATGCTTCAGAGAGTAAGAAGGCAAGTTTCATTTCTTTTTGTTATATAAGAAGGCAAGTTTCATTTCTTTTTCTTTTTTAATATAAGAAACATGATTTTATTGATAGAACGGTCTAAGGGATGAGAAATCCCTAACTGAGTCACAACATAATTTCTTGCAGATAACCTTTCTGCTATTTCAGCTTGAAAAGTAGAAAATTTGCAACTCCGTCAGTATCTTTTAATATCATATCCCTTCCCTTTCAGATCAAAAACCAAAATTATTACCAATAAATTCTACAAGAATTTAATTTAATTCCCAAGACAAAACGAAGATAATAAAACAACAGAAAAAAGGAGGAAGAAATTTTACATCTTTCGGCCACTCATAAACTAGAGAAAAATAGTTGAAGTCGTGAGTGGTATCTGTCCCATCAACAATATCCCCTATCGCAGCAATGTGGATAATAAACTGAGAAAGGAATGTTGTGATCTTGGAACCGAAAGGGCCAAAAATTCTTTTTTCTGAATCTTTGACATCATAACTTGCAGAATTTGCATTACTTTCTCCAGACTCTGGAGCGACAGGTGGCTGTTTTAAGGTTCTCAAACCGAGCCCGAGAACCAAATTCTTGTCAAGACTTGGAAGCACTCTCCCATCAGTATTAGAACCCTCCGTACTAGAATGATCCCTTTCCGTTTCTTCATCAGCAATAGCTCTTGCTAAATTATGAAGCTTGCCTGATATGTCAACACATGAGAGAGTTCAAAGGCGTAGAATGGAACTGTATATTATCACATTAATTCACGAGAAACTTGTATGGAAGGCAAAAAGATTACCACTAAGGAACTGTCGCTTTCCCTTATGAGCATCCTCGATCATCTGATGAAGCATAACAAGGGCACGATCTCTGTTCCCTTGTCTGTAAGACTCTTTTGACAATGAAAGGATCGCATCACCTGATAAAAGGGCCTGAAGAGATGGGGGTTTTTCCTGGGGATATGGATAAACATTGAAGAAACAAGTCAAGATACACCATATGACATGAAAATGAATTTGGAGAGCCAAATAAAACATGCTGGCTTTCATCTGCAGAAAATGTCCAGGATCCCAGTAAGGTCCTAATAATTCTTGAGACCCTTTACAAACATGAAACACATCAACAAAAACATTTGGAACATAAAGATTATGTTTTGTCAAACTATCGAAGAAACATGTAAGTTTTGACTGCACTACAGGTTTGTCTTCATAAGTTCATCAGACATCTACAACAGACACCAACTGGTGGAGGGAAAGTTTAAACAGTGAAACATGTCTTGACGATCTTCACTCAAACATGAAGGAATCAAAATTGTTTTGGCATGTGATTTCTACCTTGAGCACCTTCAAAACAAGAGGATCTCTCCAAACAGATTTTACTCAAACGCCACCATTAGAATTTCAATCAGAGTCTTCAGATTCTGCAGCTAAAAGCCTAAAACCCATTCTTGTTCAGATATTACACCCTCATCCACCCAAGCTTCTTAAAAAAACACAACCAATTCACATTCACATTTTAATTATAACAGAAAAGTAAATATCAAACCAAGTAATATCTCTGGTTTTTTAATGATAAAGGCAAACTTCTTCATTGCATGTCAACTTAAGGAAACTCAGTGGGACCCACGTTTACCAATCATGTTGGCTTCCACCCTCATGGTTGTTATTGTTACGACTTGTATGTCAGGAAGATGATCTCCATAACGTGGTTGTGGGTCGCCTACAGTGTGCCCGAAAAAAGAAAGAAAAAACAAAAAAGAAAAACAGAAAAAATAAAAAATAAAGAGAGAGATGCAGATGGAAAGCAGCAAGCTTTTTGCTAAATTTAGCAATATATAAATATGAACATTTCGCCATAAAACACATGTGATTGTCAATATGAAGCATAACGTTGAATATATACAGGTTAAAATTTCCAGTCACTTGGCAAAGAAACATATGACAACGAACCTATCCAGTCTTGTGGAACAAGAAGCATGTCAATAACCTAGGTTATCAATGTAGTGGCCTAGTGGAGAAAAAAAGGATGCACTAATAAACATGCGTTCAGATTAAAGTAATAAAGATCAGAGGACTAATGTATACATATCTGCAAATAATTAAAATGACTGGCATCAAACTTGAAAGCTCAAATTACCTGTTCTAATAATTCACACAGGCGCTTAAGGACACGCTTAACGATAGAAATTATTGCCACTTCGCGAATTTGATCCCAATAAGTTGATCCAAGCTTTGGAGCACTTCCAGGATAAATCTCAGAAAGCATAACTTGCGCCTAATTGTCAAAAGTGAATGCATTGTTAAACTTTGCCTAATTTACATATCCATTCCATTTTCAATCATAACTAGTTACCGGAATCTATACCATTAGGTCCATTACTCATGCTAAATAGCAGAATTTGTATTGAATAAAAGTCCAACCCACCCCACCCCAAACAAAATAAAGACGAAGAGGAAAACAGAATATGGAACTGATAACTACAGAAGTCTCTAATTACAAGAACTGCACAAGAAAGGCTGTGCACAATACTTGATTCAGAAGCTTCAATGATACATTAGGTAATTTTGAACATCCTGCAGCTACATCGATGCATAGAAGAATCTACAAAAGAAAACAATTCTGTCAATCTCTACAATATCTGCAAGTGACTGGGCAACTTTAGACAGCTACAACTTTAAAGGGCTAAGTACAGGAAAAAACACTTACAGCTGCCAAAGAACCCAACTCAGAGCGCAATGACAGTAAATCCAGTTCTTGAACAGAAGTACCATCAGCAGCACGGGACACAACATCCTCTACCTAATACTCATACAAACCGAAAATAAGATTTAGGGCACTGAGGAAAACCATCTCACAACTTCATATCACAAACTTTTTTCAGGTCATGTAAAAATTGATGAGATAAACATAACTATTTAAAGATCAGCAAGATAGTTTCTTGCATCTGATGCTAGGGCCTAAGGGTAACGACTTATCAGTTTAAGTAGGAAGCATCCATCAATCTATCTTGCCCATGTGGTTTTCTATTTTCTTTTTCATTATGGTTGAGTGCAGGAGGTACATGTTGTTCAGAGAGGCAGTATTCGTTGGGAAAGCAGAGTTCCCTTCACATCCTAAACAAGTTTGCTGAGGAGGCAACAGAAATCAAGAATAAATCTACTAGATATTGACAAATCGGTCCACAAAAGCCAAACCCAAATATCGTGACGAGAGATTTCACAGAAACAATGACTTGAGCATTCATGAAAATCTAAGATATTAAACTTGAAAATATGTGAACAAGAAAGAAAATATAGGCACAAGTAGGATCATACAGAATCTTTTTTGAAGGCAGCATCGACCCATTCAGTTAATTCCAGTGTCGCTTTATCCTCTGGAGGTAAGGAAAAACGTGAAACAGCTTCCTCTCCAATGTCATATTTTGCCCGCTGCATGCAACTGAGACAAGCAAACACCAGCACCCAATGAATTTTGGGCATCAATAGGATAACATTTCCACAAGTATCTAGACATGCCCATACCAAAAGAAAAGGAATAAGAAACGGAAGGAACAACATGCATATGTGTCTAAAAGGTACATGAAAATAGTTCTATATCAACTCATAACCAACATTTGCGTAGATTTACAAGCTCAAAGAATAGCATAAGGGAACAATTCACTGAAAGGAAACTACAAATGTGCAGAACAACTAACAGATTAAGTAGCTTAGATGGAGCAGCTCGAAGCACTGTTAGAGCCTCCTTCCACCTCCACTGACGTTCAGATAATGGAAGGAGGCGTTGTAAAATTGAAAGGCGCCATTCCCAGTCTTCAATGAAACGTTTTGCCTTGAGGATTCTCCATTCTAGAGCTTGTTTACTTCCGGCAGATATGTGACCATCCAAGGAATTCTCAAGATCAGATATTGATATGGGTAGCTGCTGTCGCAAAATATTTAGTACTTGTCCTGTAAAGGAAACAACCATCTCATTTCCCCCTTCACGGGCTGTGTCATCAGCTTGTCCCCCACCCTGAGCATTAAGTGACTCGGCATGTCTTCTCATTGGATCAAAAGGTGCCACATCATGTAGATTGTCCATGTATAAAAGTGAGATAATAATGTTCGCAACATATATCTGCATTCAAAAACGACCCAACATAGCTAAGTGATAAAGGAGAAGGTATGGAAAGCAAAAGTACCAGATACATGGCGTTTAAAAAATAAAACAAAAAATATAAATAATTAAAAAATATTTGCTAGAGGTAAGCATAAAACTTTGGCCAATATCGCAGGTTTAGTTCAGCAAAAGTTAGAAGACTGATAGCAAGACCTAAGTGGAACTGCAATGCTATGAGCAAGGAAATGTGAAACCCACTTCTGGGTATACTGCAAAAAAATGATGTCTTTCGCATAACACGCAATTACAAAAATTAACATTCCGCCTTCATAGCAAATAAAGGTTATTCACAGCTTCTTAAAATTACTTGAGTAAGACGATAGGTTACATGCCAAAAATTAGGAAAGAGCAGGAAGTTAATGTAACCATATCTGCACACTTCAAGAATTAGGGTAAATGTTCCACAGCTCGCCAAGATGCTTTTGCAAATCTGGGAGCAACTCTACACCCCAACCCAAATAAAGAAAACCAAAAGCAGAATCAGGCACGTAGATGCAGAAATGAAGGGGCAACAGCAGGAACACTATACCTACTTGTAAGCAACTGTACTTATAGCAGAAAAGAAGTCATAAGCTCATGCTGGCTTAAGTTTTCCTGGTATTAGGACAAAAATGAATAGTCAAATCCTCATAAAGTCATTATAATCTGGCGGGAATGATTCTTAATATATCTTCTAATCCAAGTACGAGTGTTTTGGTAATGGCAGCTGCAACATTATTAACTGTCACAGCAGAGGATCAGAATTCTTCGAGCAATACATCCATTTTAGAAGTTTATTTTTGTCCTGCTGTATATAATGCATTAACTGATTAAATTAGATTGAGCTTTAGTGGAAGTGCCGAGATTTATTTTCTTACATAGGGCATATATACGGTTTCTGCAGCGTCAAGAAGAAGGATGAGGACTTAGTCACCAATATTCATTCTCCTAGACATGCCCAGTGATAACTCTGGGCAATGTACAATCTTGACATGGTGCTCCTGTGTTTCACTTTCTTATTTTCCTTATGTTCTCCATATACTCTATGCTAACCAGCAATATGAACTTTATCAACAGGTGGACAAAATACCTAGTTCATCCAAGTCATTGGAGGCCTTGTTATTCCCTCACCTCAGATAAGATTATAAATAATATAGAACTGAAAGGAGGCTGCTCACCAAACAAAAACGAAAGGGAAAGAAAAGATGATATTTTCCATATATATAAAAAATGCAGAACAATGTTGATGCAACAAAAACAACAGGGTATAGAAAACTAACATTGATCTTATTCACCTTATGATGGGAATCAACTTGAAATTTTCAAAAAGCGGGAAAACAAGTAACAAAAAACAATTTGGTGCCAACAGTTAAGAGATCCATTCTATTTCCAAATAGTCCTTCTGTAGTTAAGTTTTTAACTCAAGTGCTCAACCCTTTTACAGAACACAAACAAGGAAGCAGCTTATCCTAAATGGAAAGAATCTGCATTTCACATGCAAAACAAGGATGTGAAGAGTACTAAGTTCACAAAACCTTTCGGGGAGTGTTGGTGATTCCTTCAAAGTGATTCTTCAGTTCTTTCAAACAGCAGAAAGCCACTTGCTGATCTCCTGTTCCATCAGTACTACTTTTTTCCATAGCTCCAAGAGCAATAAGGGCAGATTCAAGAGCATATCGCATGTTTATAAGTTCAACATCTTGCATCCTGCAAACATGTGATGCACAACGAAAAAGTTGCGGAGACAAAGATTAACGACCCACTTTTACAAGTTTAAGATTTCTAAAACAGATGAACTGATACCATATTGCAATAGGAACAATATTCAGATTGTACAGAAAAAACTTAGTACAGTTGAAGCAGTAGTTCCTAATTATTCAGTTATAACATATAAGTCACCGAGGCAGAAACACTTCTCACGCAAGTACCCAAATAAAAGTCCCCTACTACTCTAAGGATATCCCAGACATATACCAATTAACAGGTCCAAGAAAAACAAACAGCTGATGGTTGCATTGGCTGCTGCGTATTCCTCAACAACAGTTAGCTACAAAGTCAGCAGAACTATTTGAGTCACAAAAACTTTTAGATGGTTACCCTACATCGGCAATGGATTCTTTCTGGTAGCGAATCTCATTCTAGATGCTCTGGAACAATTAGGAAATTCTCTTTATGAAACTATTCAAATAGCCGGGATCAGAAATTTAAAGTATAAAAGAGAAAAAAAAAATTGTTGAGTCAGCAAATCTACTAGCCGCGGCAGAAAGGATTAGCAAGTTTGAGATATAATTGAAAACAGAAACAGAAAAGGCATGCCACGTCCCAAACAATTTAACAAGTTTAAGTGAACTTATAACTGCACCTCTTCCAAGCTTCTGGAGTAGAAGTAATAGGCTGCATGCTAAGGAGTTCGATCACATCTTGAAATTTTATGTGAGGAACTAAATCGAATATCACCTACATATGAAAACAAGAAAAATGATAAAATGCCATAAATCAGGAATATTGAAATTCAAACTATATGTGATAATTCACTAAATAAGTGTCAAAAACACCTTCAAGGCAACTGAAAAAGATACCCAGTCAAGTCTGAATAAGAAATAACTTGAAATTACAGTTTAGATCCTTACCCGAAGAGGACTCTGGACTGATAATCTCTCCAGCACAAAATTTTCCACGAATGGATCAATTTCAGCATCTTCATTCCCACATTCTACTAGGTTTTTCCCAGATAATAATATGGAGGATTTCAGGCTCCAAGATTTACCAGAATTGTTACAGGCAATAAAAGAGGCAATGTCAAGCCGGTAGCATAATGTGTCACAAAGATTTTCTAGACAGGATACCTGAAATCAATGAAAATATTAAGCATATCTAGTTTCTGGAAGATAAAAGTGAATGAACTTGACGTGTTCACATGCATGCACAAGAATACAGTTCCATTGCATGAATAGAGATTGGTTTGTAGCAGAACAAGGGAGGTAGGACATACTTACCTCATCTAACTTACTGTAATAAGGAGAAGTTTCTTCCAATCGAAGAGCTTGAGATTTACTTGTCCATAAAGACTGCATTAGTCTCCTTCTCATTGTAGTTTTTCCAGCTAAAAGATCCCAACCCAAGGCAGCCACAAGGGGTTGAAGTCGAGGAAACAGCATGAGAACCTAATGTGCAAAAATACAAGACATTGGCGTGTTTTAAACAATAGGAATGGGCCAAATGGCAATTGGCCATATTAAATTATAAATTTCCACCAGGACCAAAAACAATTACTGCATATGGACATGAATGTGTATATAGCTGGCTCAATATCTAAATGCAACCAACATCACCATTTGAAGAAGAAAAAATTCCACTGGAAAGTATCTCTAGATGAAACACTTAAATAATGGATAATCAAATGATAATGCAATTGATTCTACATACGCTATAGATTTACCACAGACTTTGTGTATAGAAGTAACTGAAGACATACCTGGCATGCTTCTTGAATTTGCTCTTTCCTCACAAGAGATAGTGCAGTATCCACAACACATTCAAGTGCATGCAAACCTCGAATACGAGCATAATGATACATATCTCTCGTGCAAAAAGTTATTGCAACTTTCAAAGCCACTGGGGTCTCAGCAGAAACTGTCTCGGGTGTCAATTGTGCAGTAGAATTTTGAAGGCGCTGAAGGGGCAGAGGAATCCGGTCGCCTCCAGAAGCACTATAAGCCTCGATATCTTGAGAGAATAAGTCATCTTGTATGATCTGTCAAATCAGTCAAACACTTGAGCATTCTTATCCATTAACATGAAACATCTGGTTACAACACCAGAGTCTCGGACTACAAAGAACAAACTCACAAGTACCCAAGTATAAACAAATTTAAATTGACATTCAAATACTAAATGAACATACATACTCTTTCACAATCTATAGAAGCGACAGCTACACCATCCATAATTTCTCACTTTATTCGTAGCCTCATATCCCAATGCATAGTACCATATTGCATGATTGCTTCTTAATCACACAAGACCATGGCAGGTAGAAAAAATACACTCACACGAAAAAGGACTTCTTACTTCCTTTCAACTCTCTGATTTAGTCTTCTCTTTCTTTTTTCTTTTTCTTTTTATAAGAAACAAAATTTTAACAATCTGAAAAGTCACAGTGGGAAGAGATTTCCCATTTTGTAATCATAAAATTCTCAGATTTAGTCTTTAACTTTTCCATGAGAGACTATAGATCATATTTGCTCTCCATTCTGTAAAAATTCAGGAGACCTGCAACATATACTTAAAACATCATCGAAGAATTTCATCATTCTACTCGTAGTTCCATGGGTTAAACCTTATCCAAAATTCTACTAATCATAAAGCTGATGTCTAATAAGTCCATCCATGACAAAGAGGGCACTTCTCATCCCAAAACAACTACAAATATTTGTGTGTAATAAAGAGAATGTTGAGGCTTGGAAATCTGCATGAAGTCATGGAAATCTGGGCAATTCAGCCAGCAAGAGGGTCAGGATATTATGGAGGGTGTTGATACATGCTTTATGTTGGTCCATTTGGCTGGGAAGGAATACAAGAATCTTCGAAAATAGCAAAGAATTTATTGAGGAAGTATGGGCAAAAGTTAAATTTAGGGCAGCTTGTTGGATATCCATCCATAATGAATTTAGGGGCTTTTGTATTTCTGATTTGCAAAGAGATTTAAGTATTGTACTTCTATAGCTTAGTAGATTGATTGTAAGACTACACATTGGGAAACCTCTTCCCACTGTAACTTTTCAGACTATCAATAAAATTTTGTTTCCTATTAAAAAAAAGAAAAAAGAATTGCAATGGTCTATATTTCTCATTCCAAAAAAATAATAAATAAATAAAAAGCAATTGACAGTAATTTCATCAGTCAATAAACCAACATCTTTCAGTAAAGTATTTCTTGGAAATATCCTATCAGCAGTGTGTCACATATGTATGCTAATATGCAGAAGATGGAAATTAAATTTCCAGGATGAGACATTGGAATCTATTTGTAGTATTTTCTTACTCTAATATTTGATCATATATATCTGCAGTGAACCTCTGGAAACTTGCTAAAATTTAGTTTATCAGTAAATTGTCCGAACTCATCCAAAAGGCACAACAAAAGAAAAGGTAATTCTTCATAACTTTCATAGATATGATTGTGGATTGGGCAGGGCTTGTGTTTGATAATTTTCTTTGTTTTATAGCAACACATTCAGTTTTCAGTTCATATATATTACGATCTATGAAATTGGATGCAATTACTTGTCATAGGAAGGCAGTCCTCCTGGTTCTTCAAACTTATGCAAGGAAACCAAGAGTACCGTCAAAGGTGTTAGTTATTGTAAGGACCACATTTATATGCAGGGTTACAGACAGAAACACCTCTATTGCCTCCACATAACCGACCCTGGAAAACCTAAAGTTTCTATTAACAGTTTCAGTGCTATGCATGCCAACTGTTCTCTTCATTAATACTTACCACTCTATAAGCAATTCAAAGTAGACATGGAGCTATGGAAATTAACCAGCAAAAAAGATGAACAGTTTACATGGCATAAACTGCATGTAATCCATTAGAAGATACGTATTCATAACAAGACAAATAGTCCACCATCATTGGGTATAACACGCTCATATCTGAATTAACAGAGATGCCTAAATTGTCAATCAGTAGCAATGTTTTGGTCGAGGTGATTGAAACCATTACAAAAGGGCAGGCAATTTTTCTACTTCCTTTCCAAGTACAGTCCCTTTTAGTAAGCTCATAGGCATCATTCACTGAGGTAATCCCTCAGCATTGGACTTGCTCCCATCATGGGAGATACTTGGTTTAATTTGCAAATTCAAGAAGGTAGAACATGGCACATATATATAATATATAACTCAATAAAAGTCTGAAAATAGCATA
Organism: Ajuga reptans; assembly: GCA_032274785.1. Classification (NCBI taxonomy): domain Eukaryota; kingdom Viridiplantae; phylum Streptophyta; class Magnoliopsida; order Lamiales; family Lamiaceae; genus Ajuga; species Ajuga reptans. The sequence goes on from JAUEKW010000024.1 coordinate 709,644, forward strand.
TGGATGCATTCACAAATATCTTCTTGGGCTTTAAAAGTAAATTGCTGCAGAAAAATTGATCTAAAATATCCACGGTGTGCTTAAGTGAACTCGCAGGCCATTGTTTCAATAGCATACAGAAAATCATGTATACCAAAGTAAAACATCATGCACTCCAGGCTATTATGTAGCAGCAATAAAACATTGAAGCATCAACACAACCTGAAGCATCTGAACAAGACGAGTGCAACGAGATGAAAGTGCTTCAATATATATGGAGAGAACTTTATTTCGCATGGCATTTGAGCTCTCTCCATAATCATGTACGTCCGACAACACCCTTTTAAGGAGATCTTGCAAAACCAAGCTATCAAAAAATTAGAAAGAGTATAAGTCAGCTATACCAAATCAATCATTTTCTTCTTTAACAGGTTCTTCAATTTATTTCTACATAGATTTAGTAACATATTACTCATAATGAAACAACAGTTGAAATTTTAGTAACATTCCAAATGCATAAGACAACTAACAAGATAATACATACAGAATCTACGACGACCATAATTAGCACTTATTTAGCTTCTATGCCTACCTACTGTTTACTCCCATGATGAATGTGGACTAAATGAAAAACAGAATCAATAGAAATTTTATATCAATCACAGTACATACGCAAGGCAAGTTCCTGCATAGCACTTCACTGATCATCAACCAAAAAATCAACTCACGCTTAGCAGGGAGCACAAAAGTAATCGTACCGATACTCAGCCTCTTCAACTCCACAGTTTAAATGAAGAAACCTAAGGTGCAAAACTGCACCATCATCATCACCGTTCTCTAAAAACTGTCTCATGGCATCCAGATGTGTTATTTGGACACACTTCTGGACCAACCTCAGTAACTCCTCCTCTTTCTCTTCGTGCCGCCTCACCTCCTTTCTCAAAGCAACAGCCAAACCCCCCGATTCCTCGTTCTCTATGCGACACACTTGCTCCTGAATGTTCGCACACAACACATCAAATATATCAGGATTCTCCAAAATAGACCCCCTCAACATCATTAATTCCCCTTCACCCAAACCTCCAACATCACATTCCTCCGTTTCTTCATTCCCAATCAAATCCGGCCTCAAACGATTCAATCCAACCTCAGAAAGTCTTTCCAACACCCGCATCTCTTCATTCTTCACACTACCCTCATCAAAACTATCACGTACACGCGTATCTACATCAACACCATCATTAACTCTTCCCGCAACTCTACAACTAATATTATGTACATACAACAAAAACTCAGAGCGCAATTTCAACGTATTCGAGTCGAACGACCACAGATTCGACGTGGCGTCAGGGAACTGAAGCAATTCGATTGTGCAGAGGAAAGTGAGGATTGCAGGAGAATGACATGAATCGGACCAAACAACAGGGTCGGGTGTGCCCAACCGCCCGCCCTGTGAAACTATTGTTTGTAGAATGGTTCGAGCGAGGTCCGGGTTTCGAGCTCGGAGACTGCGCAACGTGGCCCGAAACGGCTCAAATTGGCCGAGGAACAAGTGGTTTGCGGTGACCTTGGAGAGGAGGTCGGTGTCTTTGTCTTCCATGATTGGAAATTCTGCTGAAATGGGTTGATATTCACATGAATTGTGCTGGTGGGGAAGAGAGGGAGAGAGAGAATTCAGTTGAAAATTATTGAAACTGCTGGAGTGGAAAATGTGAAGAACTTTATATACAAAATCTGTTCCAGCTATACGACATCGACATCGTCCGAATATGATGGAGTATTTATTTTCCAATACATAAAACCTGTTAAATTGCAAATGCACGCCTAAACTAACAACTATTAACATTTATGGCTGCAAAAGTCCCGGGTCGGGCCGACGGTTTTTTTTTTTTAGGAGGGTGGCTTGTTTATTGTTTTAATTATAAGTTCGGTTCGAACTTGACTCGATTATATTTGTTATAACTCAGTCTATAAGAATCTATTTGTGTTCGTTTGTTTGTATTTGCAAGAAATCTTATTTTAATTAAACAAGTTTGTTCGCAAACGCCAGTTGTGCTCGTTAATTTTCACAAATGTCATTAACATATTAATTTATATATATTTCAAACTATAGTTATCATTGATGGCATCGCACAAAATGAATAGTGTTAGGGTTTAGACGGGATTAATTGGAGATCTCATCATTTTATCCTCTAAAATTATAATTATGGCCAACGAACCGTGAACAGGCTTGCTTGTGAATATAAATGAGTCGAACACAAGAATGTTTGTATTCGATTCGTTTATTAAACGAGTACAAATTGCAACTCATTTATCATTAACAAAAACTTGTGTGAGATCGTCACAAGGTGTGACAGCCGTGTGACAGGAAAAAGTATAACCTTTTGTAACAAAAGCATAATATTTTTTTGACAAAAAAAATATCACTTTTTTCTATCGAAAGTATCACATTTATTTGTAAAAATTGCACTTTTAATAAAGTATCGAGGAATTCTAGGGTGCACCTGGGGTACCGGTGCACCCAGAAAATTTACCTACTATAGTAGGTCAATAACCTGCAAAAATTATTTGAATTATATATATTTTAAATTTTAGGTTGTGGCTTTTTAATATATATAATATATGTGTGTATATATATATATATATGTTAAAACCTTATGCTTTGAGTTTGAAATATGATTTTCAATCACTTCTAAACAATTGAAAATTTGAAGCAGCTTAATATAGTTATTCTGAACATGAAAATTACCTAAAATTAAGAAAATATCTTAAAGTTTGAGATATACTAAAATAAAGGAAACGTACAGAATTATTCCTTCTTAATTTTTTTAAAAAAATATACGGTTTATACCAAGGCCGTTCTTGCCAAAATCAGACCTCAAATTATATACAATTTTTTTTTTCTTTTGTTGTTAAAAAGATCATCCCATATATATGAAACAACATTTTATTCTTTAATTTTTTTAGGGGGAAATTTTATTCATTATTATGCAACTTCCCACAAATTAAATATTTTTTTTATGGCGGCGGCTAATGCCACCACGAAATATGCTAAGTACACCACAATTACTAAAAATACCACATTTTAATTATTTAAGTATCTCTAATTTCTTTAGACACCACATTAA
>JAUEKW010000024.1:713421-727697 GCA_032274785.1 Ajuga reptans
AAATACCGAAAATACCAACACAAATACCGACAAATACCGTACCGAGATACCGAATACCGATAAATATCGGTATTTCGGTAATATACCGAATACCGAAAAAATTAGAAATTATGATACCGATACCGATATTGAAAATTTCGGTACCGATACCGTACCGAAAAATCGGTATACCCACTTTTGTGAGCTCACACTTATTTTTATCAAACATGACTTTTGGTTGTCTCACCCTAATCTGGGTGAGGCAATCCGGTATCAAACATGGCCATAGCGTTACTTCTTAAAAAAGAAATATTTAAATGATCAGGTGTTATTTTCCTTGTATCCCAACTCTAGAATTAGGCGATGAATTGGAGCCTAACGATTTATCGGAACCTATACGAGGCTAATCGGGATATAGGCGTGATAGACATGGAGGAATCAGGAAATAAACGTAGGCAGTCAATAGCAGCCTAACTCATAGACGGAGATTAATACGAGCTAGTCGGAATTTTTGCAATAGAGATTTATAATAGATAAAAACCATGAGGCAACCATCTCCAACACATAAAATATTGTGCCAGTAAGATTCAACAGTCAGGATGGCCGAGTGGTCTAAGGCGCCAGACTCAAGTTCTGGTTCTCGTAAGAGAGCGTGGGTTCAAATCCCACTTCTGACAATTCTTTTGTCCTATTCTTTTGTTCTCTTAATTTCTATTTTTTTCTTTTAGTTTATTTTTCTTGTTATATAATCTTTATTTTTTTTCCTTTTAGTTTTTTCTATTGTTTAATTCTTGTAAGTTCTATTTTTTTTCTCTCTTTTTTGCTGACCCACTTCTAGAATTTTTATTTTTTTACTTTTAGTTTTTTTTCTTTTTTTTTGTAGTTTGACTTTAAGACAACCAACATAACTTTTTAAATCATCAATTATTTGCAGCTCGAACCATTAATTTTTTTTTATTTTTCATTTAATGTTTTAATTTCAAATTTTTTTATTTTAATTGTTTCTCTCTTTTTTTGCAGCTTCACCTTTAAGGACAACCCACATAATTTTTTTAACCATCATTTAATTCTTTTTTTGCAGCTTGAAACTTTAATTTTCTAATTTTCATTGATTTCTTCTTTGAAGCTTGGACCTTAAGGACAACTAACATTGGCATATATATGTATTTGATGTATATGTTTAATTTTGGTTTAGTTCCTTGTAATTAGTCTATCTTTATTAGATTATGCTCGTTCTTTATTACTTGTAAAGGCTCATGAGCCCATTTTCCTACGTGTAAAACCCGCTAATTGTACCTATAAATACCCCTCCATCTGATTCAGAATGGAGAACGCAAGATAATAATAAACAACTCTCCCGAATTATTATTGTCTTATTTACAATGATACAACATAGTATCAAGATCGGTTGAAGCTAAAGAATCTTGAACTATCCAGCTTTCTTTTGTGCTTAGAATATCACTCCCTGCAAAATTTCAAAATTTCAGAGGCAAACAACAACGTATACAAGGCAGAATCATAGTTTCCTACACAACCAATACAAGACATTATTCATCTAGTATGCCTTCAACGCGATAATTTGTTTTAATCTGATGCAAATTCAGTATATCCAAAACCCGAAAAACATCCTTGGCGAATGCTTTTGAGTCGTCTCCAGCTATAAATTCTTGAACAACACTATTAACCTCAATCAGACTGCAACCTGGTGTTTTCTTCATGCTCTTACTTCTAATCAGTTTCCTCATTTCTGAAACCCCGTCCCATTTTCCAAGATCCGCGTATATATTCGCAAGCAAGACTAGGTTCCCAGTATCATCTGGTTCGAGCTCTAACAGATTTTCCACTGCAATAACTGCAGTTTCAAGATTGCGGTAGGTTCTGCAAGAACTCAATAGCGAACCCCATATTGCTGATTCTGGCTTCATTTTCATGCTCTGTATGAGTTTCAGTGCTCGATCAATCTGCCCTGTTCGTCCAAGAAGATCGACTAAACAACCATAGTGCTCAATCCCAGGCTCTATATTGTAATCTCTTCGCATGGAGTCGAAGAAATTCAGTCCCTCGTTTAACAGACCCGCATGCCCACAAGCAGATAAGAGGCCTACAAACGTGATCTCGTTTGGCTTAATGTTCTCTTTCTGCATCTTGTCGAACAACTCTATCGCTTCGTGAGCTCTTCCATGGTGTGCTAGCCCAGCAATCATTGTACTCCAGGATATAACATCCCTCTCAGACATTTCATTGAACACCTGCAAAGCTTGGTCCACACTTCCACACTTAGTGTACATTTCAATCAGTGCATTGCACACACTAGTCTTCCTCAACAATCCCTTCTTCTCCGCGTAAAAATGTATCCATTTTCCGAGTTCTAAAGCTCCCAATTGCGCACAAGCCGGCAAAACCGCGACCAGACTGATCCAATCAGGCTGCATTCCCACCATCTGCATTCTTCTGAATACTTCCAATGCATCAGTAAAACACCCCGTTTTCGTGTACCCTGAGATCATCGTAGTCCAAGAAACGATACTTTTATTTGGCATCACTTCAAATAATGCTCTAGCTTTCCTTACTTGGCCCAACTTCATGTACCCAGAAATAAGACTGTTACAGGCAATCACATCTCTTTCAGGCATTTCATCAAACACCATACGAGCATCGGTTATTGCATCACACTTCACATACATATCCAGCAATGAATTCTCTATTATACTGTAGCCCATCAAACCAAATTTGCAGACATGCCCATGAACTTGTTTCCCACACCAAACATTCAGAAGTCCTCCACATGATCTAATAACAAACGGGTATGTAAATCTATCTGGAAAAACATGTTCTTTAGCTACTCTCGAGTGTCTGAGCATTTTCTTATACACATTGATGGCCAAAACATACAAATTGTGGTTTGTATATGCTCTTATCATTGCATTGTACAAGAAAATATTAGGTTCAAGAACTTTTTTGAATAGCAAATTCGCGTACTCAATCTCTCCATTTTTATCACAAATCTCCATCATCCTTGTCACCAAGAAGTTGCTTTGTAGTAACGAAAACTTCTCCATGTGGGCATGTATTCTCTTCAAGACTTGTGTGTCGTAGCATGTTCTTAGTATGGGAATGAACATGTCTTCTAATTCTCTCACTGTCTCCTTTTTTGCTGCCATTTTTAGGAACTGTGTGTTTATGGCGGTCGATATTGTTAACAGTATAAATAGGAAAACGGATGGAATCAGCTGGTATTCCCAACACTTTTAAAATGTGACATGAAGTGTTTGGCCACATCAACTCCCAGCATATTCGGCTGATCTAATCGAACATAATTATATTTGCTTAGACGTCCGACTAGCGCATACGACTTTTATAACATTAGATTAGATTTAACTGGCAAGATTGATAAAAGATCGAGAACCGAATAAGAGAAGGGTCTTATTTAGAAAAAAATAAAATTCAAAACACGTGAGAGTTTGTGGTAATTTCAAGATTCCAAGGAACTGTTTCTCATTAAAAATGATTGTAGGTTTTTGCATGCATCTTGACACTTGTTTGGTGAACCTTAATTACATCGACCCTATTATAATACTGCTCACTGATTAGTTTTTCAATATTCTTGAACAACTTCATGTGTGGGGAAACAAATGCATATGTTTTGACTCATAATTTTGTCAATATTCTATCTGACTTCACTTGCGAGGAGACAAATGCATATGTTTACACAAGGTGAACTAGCTCAAATGGCAAGAGCACCTGCGAACTAAACAACTAAACGGCACATGGTCCGAATCATCTCGGGGGAGGGGATGCATTTTCTTTGTTCTTGGATCAAGAATAAATGCACAAAACAAAAGTGCTTAAGTAGCACCTTGCAAGAAATTTGAAGGACACAAGCTCTTTAGCTCCCAAAAGAGAGAAGAAATGTATAACAAAATGAACAAACATTTTGGCAAAGAACTCAAAAAGATAAAACCAAAGGCCATCATCATACTCATCATAGGGTATGAGCTAACAAAACTGTAGCTCCTGCTAAGATTACAAAACTTGAAAATCGATGGAAATACCAAGACGACTATAACATACAGACTAGATGCATATTCAAGCATTCGCCACCATTGGTTCGTGCGAGTCAGTATGAGAACCGCCATCTTCACCTTCCCCAACATCAGGTCCATCCTTTGCTTCCTCTTGTGTGGAAGTCGAACCAGACATTTTTCTCCTTGCTTCTCTTCGTGCAGCTTTCTTCTCTAATTTGAGTTCTTTGAATTGTTCGTCTAGCTTGGTCTCATCCTCAGGAGAAAAGAAAACTACCTGCATTTCCCCAAGTTCTTCGTACATCTTCTGAATCTTGGTTTTCCAGAAAAGGCCCATTTCTGTGTCCATCTTGTGGTACGGTGTCTTGAGCAAATATTCGTCAATTCCTCCTGCCTTGTCTATGCAGCGCAGTGCATGAGTAGTTACCTTAACACGAATGTGACGATCCAAAATGTAACTGAAGAGCCGCTTATCCTGCACATTAGGTTTCCAATTCCTCTTCGTCCTACAATAGTCAAAGAATAAAGCATGTGAATGGAATTTATCAATTTCAGAATAGTAGGTAAAGCATACGTGCCAAATTGAGCCAGAAATGAAGCGTTCGACAGGCCAAAAGAATATAGAATCTACAAGGACAACTATATAACATTTTATTGAATGATTGCCAAACAAATTGCTATAACTCAAGGATAACAAGGTCCAGATAAAATATGCTCAAAGAACTATTCGGATAATGTACTATCAATGTACACTTCTTATAGCCAAACAGGTACTTTCGATACTTATATCCAAGAAATGATGACACAAACCCCTCATACTATGAACCTATAAAAGCACGACGAACTGAACAATCAGAAAAGAACGAGTGAAGACAGGATGCAGGACTCCAAGTTTATCGAGCATAACAGCAGATCTTTAACTTCAACAATAAAACATCACACATTTCATGAGTACTCTGCGACAAGTTTCTTCAACAATTTTCTGCTTCCTTAGCACTATCATACTCACAATACCCGAAAAATAGAAGTTGTTGTGTACATCACCATCAAAACCACCTTTGAACCAAACCACCATATTGTTGCCACTATAAAATGCTATAAAAAGTGAGCTAAAATAGATAAATGACAAGAACATTAGGGACCTAAGTATACACGATCAATATTTATAATAGGATAAAAAGACGATGCCCTTCAACATACACTCATAACTCAAGGATGCAAATTGTTCAGCAAAATTAAATGAAAACTCGAATACAAAATATACACGTAAACATATAAAATAGTCGCCAAGCTATTTTTCATCAAACATAAAATACAGAAATTAAGACAAATGCGCACATATATATAAAAAAAGAACTGGTACTCAAAATGGAAAAGAATACAGAAATCCAAAACGAAAACAAAATAAATGTACGAACTTGTTGCCTCCGTCTTCACTGACGCGATTTCCGAATTGGATGTGTCGTCCGGCGAAAATCCCGCGGTGGGCCCGGCCCATTACGATTTTGCGATCCGGCACCGATTTTTTCAGCTGGTCCTTCACTCCCGGCGCTAAATTCTGTTCACCGCCGATTTTCTTCACAATTTTCTTCATCATTTCCCGAGACCTGAACGCCATTCTTATGAATTTGCTTCTCTCTGTGCTTGTATCTTTCGGGGTTATGTTGATTGAAAATACGATTGGGGTTTTAGCGTGATTAGGGTTTTTGAGGGGGAAGCTGTTGCTGTTGTGAACTTTGTGATTCAGAAATGGATATTTTCTTTTAGAAATTAATCTTTGATTAACGAGCTGTCGTGTATATTTTCTTAACAATAATAGGAATATAATAATAATAGGAAATGCGATAATATGGTGAGAAAGACTTTTTTTTTTTTTTTATCATGGACTATAATTTTTTTAATTATAACAACGATCACATTTTATGATATCTAAATGCACCCACCACCATTATATGATGTGCTTGGATCATACATACATTATATCATTCACCAATTTCACACTTTGTCACTTGCACCGTCGTTAATTGACCGTGGAAGATGTGCACAACCTCAATGTGTTGATTCACTCAAATTGTAGCGTGAATAACAAAATAAGTTATGAATGTGGACAATTGTGTCTAATAATAGTGGTGACAAAATTATATGTCAAACAAATTATTGTAATTAAAAAATATTCATAATTAATGATAAATATTGATAAATTTTAAAAGTCGTTGCAACTGAAAATAGATCAAATATAGTAATTTTTTTTATAATTAACTTTTTTTTTCCCTTTCTTTGGTTTTTGATTTCCAATAATTATTTCTTTCTTCTCTCTCTTTTTCTAACTGACCAAGATATTTGAATTCGTCCTTCTACTTTTGAGAGAACAATTATTTTTTTTGCAAATTCACCGTCCCACAATTGGTGTGATTTATTGCTTGCATTTTCTTTTTCTTATTAATCGAAATTCTGGACTAGGACCTTATTGTGTTTGGATTGGGGAATTTGAAAATCAAAGGATTTGATTTTCAATTTTTTTTATATTTAAAAATTCACTTATTTCAAATCTCTTGTTTGAGTGTTTGAATTCAAATGAGAATTTGAATTATTTGAATTATTTTATTAAATGATGATGATAATGCAAACGTGTGTAGTGTGTGTGAAGTATGTGTAAAATATGTGTGTAGTGTGTGTGAAGTGTGCGTTATAGTTTGTGTGTGTGTGTGAAGTGTGTTTAATATGTGTTGCGCTGATATTTAATATGTGTTTAGTGTACGCATAATGTATGTGTAGTGTGTGTAGTATGTCTTGTGTGGATACTCAATGTATGTAAATTTGTATAGTGTGTAAAGTGTGTAATGTGTGAAGTGTGCGTTGCGTGTGTAAAGTGCGTAGGGTGTATATGTCATGTGAAAAGAAAAAAAAAAAGTGTATATTGTGTTTAGTGTGTGAATTGTATGTAATTTGTGCATGTAAAGTGTATGTGTAGTGTGTGCATGTAAAGTGTATGTGTAGTGTGTGCATGTGTGTGTGTAGTCTGTGTGTGTAAAGTATGAAATGTGTGTGTATTGTATACAATGTGTGTGCGTGTATGAAGTTTGAAGTATGTGTATAGTGTGTGTGAAGTATGAAATGTGTGTATGTAAAGTGTCTGTAGTGAATGCAGTGTGTAAAATGTGTGATAATATGGCCATATAAATATGAGAGAAAGATGATGGATTTTAAAATGACTAGGTTTTGGGAATAATTCTAAATCCATCCAAAAATAAACTAGAAATTTAGGAGGGATTTAAATCACTTGATTTAATTTTTTTTTTTTTTTTTGCTAAACAATTTGGATGAATTTGATTGTAGATTCTTAATCCATCCCTCAAATACCTCCATCCAAATGTAAAAATATTTTTTTAACTTAATTTTCACTTTTATTCCAATAATATCTCTATCTTCCAATAGTATCTCTATAACGGGAAAAATTAATATAAAGGAAATAGTGGGAGAAAAATTAAAGAATTTAAGAGGAGGGGATTTAGATTATGATTTATTTGTCCATTTAACTTACCCTTAATTCTTTTATCCTAAACTAAACTTACATCTGAAAAAAAAAAAAAAACAGGTAGGTAGTAGTACATCAAAAGTGTCACATGAGGAATAGAAATGGTCCACAACACAAATCAGACGCGGGCAAAGTGGAGTGTTTGACCCCTGCACCTGAGAAAGGTTAGCCACATATTAACACACACACACACATGTGTGTGTGTAAAATATGTACCTGAGCCTGCACCTGAGAAAGGTTAGCCACATATTAACACACAGACACACATGTGGGTGTGTGTAAAATATGTACCTGAGGCTGCACCTACCGTTGATTCGCAGACACTATATGCATGTACGATGATACAGTTACTAATAGATTGCGCTTTCAGAACCATACAAAAGAAGATTGAGAACACTGTATTCCTACGGTACAGTCTCCAAAGGGCAAAAACTCCCCACTACCACACAGGGATTAGAAATGTTTAAGTAGGGTCCTTAAAGAAGGGATGCTCAAGAGCTTCTCGAGCCGTGAGACGTTCCGATGGTTCAAACTTTAGCAAACCATGCAACAAGTTCACAAGCGAGGATCTAGAGGAATTGACATTCCTTGTCACGAGGTTCTGCGATGGATATGGATACCAACAAAAGACAGTGTGATCAATAAAAATGCTCAACGAAAACAAACAAAAAGGAAAAAATGGAGGATATTGCAACCTTCAATTGGTCTAGCTTCCTTACTGCACGGATGCTATCTCTGGAAACCGCACCTTCAGGCCAGTTAAGTCGTGATCGTCTGAAATATTTTTCTGCACCTCTGCTGCAGAACACCACAAGAGAAAAAGAGAGAAGTACGGTTCATTAATGTAAGCCACGTGAGTTAAAAAGTGAAGGCTAACAATCAATATCATAAAAAAACAAAAACCACCAAAAACATAATTGTGCAAACAACTTACTCTGCTTTTCGAATCATATGTTCTGGCAGAGGTCCCAACACCCTCTCCATCATAGCCAGATGCTCCAAGTTCTCGTGTGTTTGAAAAAGTGCTTCGCCCTGGAAGAATGTTTATAATACATAAGAAAAAGTAAGATAGCTGTACTTGTGCAAGAGAATGATAAGTGGATTGAGAGAGGAAGATCGAACCGTGCAGAGTTCTACAAGTATGCAGCCAACACTCCAGATATCACAAGGATAGGTCCATCCTAAACCTGAGACAAATATAAAACAGAAGTAAGTACCGGTTCACTTGGACAAATTTTGTTTCAGATAAAAATGTTCTGCAAAGGTTCATTCTCTCACTGTAACATCTGTTTCAAGGAACCACTGAATTACTTCTACCACATAGCAAGAACATCAACAAAATAAAACATACACCCCAGTCCTAAAAATTATAAGTCAAATGTGTAAAACAACACAAGACCACGTATACAATTTTTTATTTCCCAAGTTATTAGAAAAATGATCTTCCTACACTGTACATGTGTTTGTTGATTTACTCAATGTGAATGTTCCTACATGCAAGGTAAAGGATGCAATTCTGCCAGTTCTCTAAGTGACCTCTCTACAGCAGCCTCCAAAACTATCAAAAGTACTCCTCCATGTACAGAAGGAGAGCAAGATTATTACCATGTAGATGAACAAATATATCACAATTGATCGTGCATGAACATATCATTGCTCTAACAAAGAGCATGGTATTAAGGAAATCCAGGAGCTACTCTCATACATTCGACATTTGTTATAGAACCACCCAAAAAAAGAGTAGAAATTAATATACAGGCATCTGGTTTTGGTCTCTTAAAATATAACTTTATTCCTCATTGGTGTAGAATCATTCTCAGCATGCCTAATTTGAACCCGAAATAATGACTGGTCACAGCTTTCACCAGCTACATAACTAAAAAGTTATATGAAGATTTAAAGACTAGGAAGAATAATAAAAGTAACAGCCGAGTTACTAATGAGTCAATGACAACATGTGATTATATTTAGTTAAAAGAACACTGACAAGCATATCTTCTGTAACACTGTATCCACATGTTTCAAGCCCAACAGAAAGTTCCCATTTTGAATGGAGCAGATACTTCACTAAGCAATATCATTGCTCCAATAGCCTCTATCAGGATTATTACTTCTCTCAAGGATTTTAATGATTAACAGGTCTTGACAGGAAATGAATGCTTGCAGATAAACAACTTTTGTTGGACTAGACTGCCATACGACTGAGAACGGAAGCAATGTGAATCTCACTGACAACAGTAACTAATTACCTAGAATGATCTCAGGTGCCCTGTAATGCCTTGTTGAGACAATGGAGTTATGAATCTGACTATCATAAACAGTACTACCAAAATCAATCAGCTTAATGGCACTTGACTTTGGCAAGCACCTGAAATTTGTTTCATCTGATGTCTTCTGAACCAACCAAAAAAATATGTTCAAAGACGTGATTCGAGTCTAGAGCCAAATCTATAATTGGTTTCCCAACTGTATAAGTCCAAATACCTTGCAGACAGGAAGCTTTACAAAATCAGAAGAGACAAGAAGTATATTTTCTGGCTTCAGGTCGGTGTGGATTAATCGTAAATCATGCATATCTGTTGGATATATTAAGAAAAGACAAAAGGTCAAAAAGGACCCTGTTAGAAAAGCAGCTAGGAGCCTGGATATAATATATAACAGGCTAATAGCATCAAGGTTACTGGTTAAAAAACCAAATGAATACAGAAAATGAAGATAAATGGCAATCCACAGACATGCTACAGATTCCAAAAGCTGGCGTCCAAACTCCCGAACAAGATCCACAGGGAAGGGGGAGTATTTATTTCTCTTTAGAAAATCAAATAAACTTGGTCCAAGCTTCTCAAAGACCTGATAAAACCATTAAAATCCATTGAAAGGAAGTTCTACGTGAAACTAAGAGAATATGAATGAAAGTCACACAGACAAATCAAATTAAGCTAACAAACAAACACATGTAACGTCATGCATACTATTAGCAACTCATTGAATATATGATTTAAAGTAGAACTTAACAATATTTTCACCAACCAACAGAGGGTTTAAATCAGACATTCATATCATGCCCTGACATGCAACGACAGATTGAGAAGAAATTGGACCACTGAGTCTGTATGCATCATCACTGCCTTGAAAGGTGAGCATTTGAATAAAGCTGCGATATATTAACAATGTAACAGATAAAGGATACTTACGATACAAATATGATTACGATAATCAAACCAATCCTGCATCTTCACACAACTGCAAAAAAGAGAGATAAAAATAAGATGAGAATGACCAGCATGCATCAGAAAGTTTAACTGGAAATAACTTACTGTGACTCGTCTTTATTGTTTTTAGCAAGACACTGAAGTACATCAATCTCGATCTTTGCTGCATCACGATACTTTCTTATGCTTCTAATAACTTTGATAGCCACATATTCTCGTGTTTGACGATCCCAACAATCCAATACCCGACCAAATGTGCCTACAGCACTAGCAACTTGCTGATATGATACAACAACAATGATGAAAATATAAGGTTTTCTTATCAGCAGGCACATGACCGCTAACCTTCACCAATCTTGCCAAGTATTTTATCTGCAAATTGAAATAGGAAATGATGTAAAAAGAACTCAGGTCTCAAGATAATCAGGTCACTGGACAGGTCAATAACAAGATTATCTAATAAACATGTCAAACAATTATTTTACCACCGCTAATTGATACTAGAAATAAAGTTACTCAGTTAGAACAATTACTGCAATTACTGTAAGCAACGATGTAAAACGGCAAAAGGCATGCTGAAAACCCACCAAGAGATGAAAGGCGACACTACAGTTCTTATAAAAAAAGTCAATCTCAACTCCTGACAAATAATAATTAACACCATAGCATCACTCCCAACAAAATACAATCAACCAATAAATCAATCAAAAGGAAAGATTATATTAGATTACATCTAGATGTGAGATTCTCGCCGAGGCTGAACACGTAATGCCCATTGGGATCGTCATCCCTCTTCGGTGGCGAAACGTGTCTCCTCAGCACTGGAGGCGGCGGAGGCGCCCCTGCCTCGTCATCCTCACCGTCCCTTTGGTAAGCCTGCAGATAGAAGTCAGGAATTTCCCCTTTCTCCAATAAACCTAACCCTAAATTGCTTGAATTTCATAACCACCTCTAGCTGGCCCGACGTGGCGACGTCCCACGCTGAACGGCGCCGCTTCCGCGTTTGCCGCCCTAGATAAGCTTCCGCCATTACTTAGATTTTTAGCCACCGGCAGCTCCGATGTAGAGATATACACGTAGCTGTAGGTATATGTGTGTACTTATCTATGTTCAATCAAATAAATTTGATGAATTTATGAGAATCGACGAACTTCTGCAACCAAAAAGGGCAAAAACACAGATTGATAATTAGGAAAAATTCGTCTGTAGAAACTGATTCTTCTTTCTCAGGATAAGAGTTTAAACAGATGTAAATTGCGATGTCGGAGAAAAATAAAAAGAAAATCACACCCTTCACTATTCAGCTACATTTCCCCTTATTCCACATTGCACCCTTGGATATGCTATAAATGTAGAGTGACCCCGTTATCTTCGAAAATATGGTATTTACCCCCAGGACTTTATATCCACTTCCTACATTTCCATTTTCTTTTTATTTTTTAATTTTTATTAGTATGTTTTATTTTTTATAACCGAGATTCTAGGCTGACGTCTGAGTTATTTTCAGGAGTCACCCTCATCCATCAGAAATTAAGCCATGAAACTGCGGGATGTGTCTCTCGTGGGTCCCAGAGTTCCAACACTCGCACTACTGTGTACAACGGACCGACCCCAAATAATTGCTCCATGCCTTCGACCACAAGTGTCAACCAATAATCAAACTCCCACACGACCACCTTGTAGCATTTTACCATTTTAAATTGATTAGTGAACTATTTGAGATGTTCCGAGGGTGGGATGGGATCACTTATTCCGAATAATGTTGTATCTTTTATTCCAACATTATTAACATTTAACACATATACTAAATAACATCATAGCGACATCACCAAATTTAAAAGTCATATAACTTTTTCGTTTCAACTCCATTTTTTTATTTAAAAAAATACCGAATTAATCATTTTTTGTTGTCTTCGAGTTGACATTCATGAAGCATAAATATTATTAAAGTATTAATTTTTAAGTCTAACATACTTTTTTTATAATTATCATGCTATATTTGGATTTTTAACTTTTTTTATGTAAAATAACAATGTCATAATTTCCAAATAAATTTTTTGGAAGGATGAAATTTTTTTTTTTTTTAGAATACTAAAAATGAAATTTTTACTTTAATTTTATTTTTTTGTATCTCAATAATCTTGGATTGATTGAATCATTCTGTTTAAAAAATAATTTGATAAGAGAAATATAAATTTGTTATGTTTACAAATTACAGTAGGAAAACCTAGATATATTAGTTAAAGTGATAGTTTTTTTTTTTTTTTTGTGACAAAAACAACTACAAAAATAATAAGCTGATTATTTTTTATTTAAATACGTCATAATAATACAGTTTAAACACCCCTATGATTAATGAAAATACGATTGTGGCTTCTAATGCTAATATTACTAAATTTAATATATGTGACTTTCGAACAAATATTTATTAGAAACATCTGACATTGGAATGTATAATTATATTGATATATTATTACAAATATATATTCATCATATAAGATTAGTGTTATGATATATATTCCATCACGTGCATTTTTCGGGTTGACAATTAGGGATGATAAAAGGAAAAACGAGTGAAAATGGGAGATTTTAAGGGATTGATTTATTGTTATATACATAAATTCGTTTATATATATATATATATATTGTTAAGTTAATTTAAAATGGCTTATCATGTGAAAATTAATTGAGGACTATTTACAGTTCCCCAAATATTTGGATGGGTAATTCTAAATGCAAGAAAAAGAAAATAACTTTAACAATTAAAAGCTATTAGATTATTGTTTTTAATGGTTTTTGTTATTTTAATTTTTTTTCTAATCTAATTTTAATTTATATACCCTTTAAAGCTTTCCGCATTTATTTTTTTAGCCTGTTGAAACATTCCATATTTTATTACAAGTTCTCAAATATAGATGCTCTTATTAGTTTTTATCATAAGAAGAGATATTGCACTGCAAGGACAGATATATGTATTTATCAGTTGATTGATACTCTCCGTCTCATAAAAAAAATCATGTTGAAAAATATAAAAGTTTTTATTTAATAGTGAATTTGATGAAGGTACAACTCCCCAAAAAACCACCGATACGCACTTAAACGCCTTATTTATTTACTTATTTGATTTATTTAATCATATCTAACTAATTTGTGAGATTATTTTTTTTTTTTTTAAATTTTTTACTTGAACTAGTAAAACAAGACATTGATTTTTGAAACATAATAATCATTTTGGGATAATAAATTTTTTAAACATAATTTTTCTGTATGGAATGGGAGAATAATAACTAAAGATATTATTGAATTTATAAAAAATAATAAAGTTTTTAATGAAAAAGGATGAACTAATCTCCTAGGTGTGTTTGCTATGGGCTGGGCCAACTATTTTTGGTTGGCCCAGCCCAATACGTGTTTGGTTTCGGGAAGGTTGAGCCAACCTCCCCAACCACTATCTCTTTCCTCAATCAACATCATCTTACACACATCAAATCATCACAATCACTCTCTTTCTCTCTCCTAAACCAACAA
>JAUEKW010000024.1:761993-782015 GCA_032274785.1 Ajuga reptans
CAGAACACGCGCACACAAAGATACAGAAGATAATAGAGGGTACCAATCTACAACTTGACGGATTTTAGGTGCAAATTCTTCAACCTACAAAATAATTGGAAATAAATACAGATATTAACGACCATTGTTAAAAAACAAACCTCTTATGCAAAAGGAGCCTAAAATGCAATTAGTACCTCATGTGGAGTTAGGGAAATCCGAGCTGTTTGAGCTAATCGCGGAACATCTGGTGGCTCGAGACTTGATTTCGCCGCATAGAACCGCTTCGTTACCGCAGTTGGAACCGGATATTTTCTTATAGTGAAGAACCGCGACGGCGACGGTGGCGTCGCTGGCGTCGCTCTGAGCAGCAGATGGACGGTTTTGCTTGCCATTCTCTATTTCCCGGTGGAATGCTGTTTCTACTATTATAAAATTTCTTATCCAGATAATTTATCTTGGACCTGTTATGGGCCCTGTTTGAACTATTATAATTCAGTTTTGGGCTCAAGTTGGGCCGTAGTTTTTAACACATGAAAAGCCCATTCCTAATGTTAGCCTATAGTCATACTATTTTTCCTTCTTACAAGCAACGTTAGTAACCTTCATTTGGAAATGATATTCTTTTTTTTACCCAGCTGATATGTTATCCTATGAATAATATATTTTTCTGGAATTTTTTTAGGGTTAATCACAAAAAATATTACGACTTTTGTCCAATTTTCAGTTGTAAAATGACTTTTAAAAAATAAATATGCCATCAACTATAGATTTTTTTTAATTACAACATCGACCACATTTCGTTGGCATAGAACTATGTTGCAACTACTGTCATTAGATGTGCATTGACGAGACTTTCATTTATCGTTGACCAATTCCACAATTCGCTACTTCCACCATTGTTAATTGAGAGCGGAAAACATGACAACCATAACTTCAATCTCCGATTCACTAGTAATGCATGAGAAAATAGGTAATGGATGCAGGACCTTCTTGTCAAGATGTATCTAAGATGGTGGTGGTGATCCATTAAGATGTTAAGAATGCAGCTGATGTTGTAATGGCTTACTAAAGAACTTTTGTCAAGTTTAACTTCCAAATTACAGAAGAATTTACACAAAACAGAAATGAAATAATTTTAAAAAAAAATACCGGGACTAAGGATCTTGTAACATGAAAGTTAACTATTGGCTCATGATATTTATATACAAGTATTCCAACAATGTAATACCCTATACTAGACTTGTGTATAACAGTGTATAATGTTACAGCATTTGAAGAATCCTCTAAGCCTGGGGAAGTTTGAAGCCAAGAACATTATTACTTGAGTGGGACCAAACCCAGGGCGTAAAGTATGATTTCCCAACAAGCTTGAATCAAACTTACCTCAAGTTTATCTGCTGTATCATTCCATTGAACCCAACATGCTCGTTTCAATAGAGTCATTGCCCTCAAGTTGATTCAATGATGAAATCTTTTGTTTTTCATTGGACAATGCACCATTAGAGCTATCTGGTTCTCCAGAGAGAGGATTTGATGCAGAGGGTACAACGGAGGTGTCTCCTGTTGTCGGGTAGGGATCAGTGGCCATATTGCACTTGCCCTGTGCCTCAGACACAGAACCTCTGGTCGGGTTCTGTGTGTTTTCATTCTCAGGAAAGGTGGGTGGTTCTTTCGGTGATTTCTCGGTCTCTGGCAAGGTGGAGGAATCAGGTCTATGGGGTTCCGGCAATGATGAGTGAACTTCTGGTTCACTGGTTTTACCAAGCCCATCTTTACTTCCACCTGCAATGCAGATATACTTACAAAACTACTCCTGAATTTAGGCATTAAAAAAAAAGGAACCTACAAATACCAACTCTATTTATTTATTTCTCTCCAATTAGTCATTGTACCTGTTAAAGGTATTTGAAATTTTACAACATAATAGTGTTTTTCGATAAATAGGCGAACCCTCAAGGGTAGTTTATGTATTTTTCCCTATCTATTAATAAGAACCACAAGAAGGATATAAAAGGGACCTGTTTGAGAAGCACTGGAAGTTGGTGTGTGGACAATTGAAGGAGTGGATGAGCCTCCTGTTCCTTTTCTTATCCTTGACTGTAAGACAATTCGTGTAAAACGCATTATTATGCAAAACGAAATGCCAATGTCTGAATGGAAATGTGTACATCCTAAAGGAGGCACATACGGGGCCCACTAGCATCTGATTTGGATCCAGTGCAGTGGAGTGCAGCACTGATCCAAATCCCACTAGTATCAGCCTTCAGCAAACTGAGCCTATACCATCCTACACCTGGTCTAAACCGTGTAATTTCACCACAAATCCACACTCACCCCCACACGGGTGTGATTTTTATATGAGTTTATGGTGGATTTCACACCCAGTGCAATCGGGCATAGGATGTACGGGACAGGAAGCTGATGATCCTAGCACATGGCTTATTAATGTGAATCCAAATCAGCTTGTATTCCCATATCAAAATTGAGCAGCAGTGGATCCATTAAAATAGTTACTGAAAGAAGCCTGAGTTTTTAATCGAGTATATCAATAGAAAAACATACCTTCGCGTTCTCTTCACAGTACTTGATAACGTGTGAGATATGTGTGCAATGGCCATGCAAAAGGGAGTAAGCCCATAAAAGAAGCTTCCGTGAAGTATTCATATCAAGTAAGTCGACTCCATCAATGCCAGGCTGGATATAAGTTTCAGTACCCAGCTGAGCTGGCACCATACAAAGGTTTATACCAGATGGAAGCAACGCACAAGAGGTGTCCTTGTAGAAATTGTATGAAGATCTAAGCAGTGTGGCTGCAGTTTCCAAATCTTCATCTGAAACTCTCTTGATTACAACATTTTTTATCTTAGACAATGATGGGTTCCATTTACTTTCGAGAATCTTGAGATGATTCGTATCCTCAAAGGCTGAACTCCACAATTCCTCTGATTGAAGGTCAACACACAGAAGCTGATCATTTTCCAGCCCACCCATACCACGATTCTCAGTCAAGGGTCTCGAGTGCAATGGTGTAATCAAAGCCATACTAATCACGAGAGATCTACACCAGGCGGCAGAAACATGCCTATACACTTTAGCAAAGTTACTATTAGACAATTTGGGATTCTTCAAACGCTTTCTGATCTTCTCATTAATTCCTTCTAGTGTTTCTACCTTGACATTTTTCTCCAATAGCTGTATATATTGATAGACGTATCTGCAGAAAACAGAAAAAGACATTATTATACAAGTACATTGCTTTGTGGCTTGAAGAAAACATATTTCCATGCAAAATCTAAGAACAGGGACTTGAATTGCTCATATGAAGATGTATTACATCATGTATACTGTATACATATATATTTATGGATATCAAACACCTAGAATGAATTTGTCCTTGTAATTACTGTGAAACAATTTTCTCTGGACGCTTACCCGTAGAGGCTGCTTTCTGTAAGCTCTGAGCTCTTAAGCTCTGCCAGACTGCAAATATCTGACCACAAGTTGACCTGCTCCAAGAATAAATTGAATATTTTCTCTAGCGAATGCTCAACGTGATCGGTAGCAGAATACGAGCCAGCAACGGCTTGAGATATAGACATTATTAGGGCCCTTATGTACCTTCCAAGAGCCACCGGCACAAGATCTTCAAGGCACAAGGAGAACTGTATAGATGACACATATTACACATCACAGTTCCCAGCCAATTTAAAAAAAAAAAAAATGGAAAAAAAAGCTTTTGGTACTAGAAATCGCAGTTCCCAGACATAATATGAATTAGAAAATGTTTATCTTCTATCTTAATTGAAACTCTGTTCATCATCTCCTACCATCCAAGGACATGAATATAATGTGTCAGGGATGGAACTAATGCCTGAAAATGAAATTAAAGCAATTCTTTCCTTTCTCTTTTTTTTTTGTAATTTGCATTCTCTCTTTTCAATAAAAGTTTTCATTTCCTATATATTAAAAAAAAAAAAAAAAAAAACACACACACACACAGAATACATTAGCTCATTTATAGCATTTATTATCAGCCAGAAAAGACAAGCCAGTGAGATTTCTTCAGATGCCTTATTGCGAACCAAGATTTTCACCTCACTTATTCGTGAAGACCTCACTCAAATACACAAGCTATAATCGCAAATACTATAAGGAACAGGATTGGAGAGGTGAAAAAATAATTTAAAACGTTCCTTAGTTATAACAAATATATGAGAAGTTGATTTCGACAACAATATGTTAGTCAATTTGAAAACTTAAAAAACTAATTTCTCTGGTTCAGGGTGGTCTGGCTATCTTTGCTTTAGAAATCACTATGCCTGTCTTGTCTTGCATATATGTAGGCATGGATGGGCTGTTTGCATCTTTCGCTTCTTAGCATCATAAAATGTATGCCATTTAATACAAAACCAGTGCCAAAACAAGAAATATAATTTTGCTATCAGAAATCACTCATGTCACACAATAAACATCCAAGTATTGCAAATTTTAATGAATATGAGAACTTTAAATAAAGTCTAGGCTTTAATAAATCATTACCCTTTTATCTGCTCGAAGAGAACTATAAGCCCGTTCAAGGGTAGAGACATCTCCAGTCTCCTCCAACAACTTCAAATAGAACAAGATATACTTCCTGATGCAAGTTATGAATTTACGAGAACTTTCTGCTAAGTTAACTTCAAGACATCGCTTGTTCCCAGATGGACCTGGAGCTTTGCGTCTGTCCGTCACAAGGAAAAGAAAGGATTAAACCATCTGATGGATCATTACTGACAGAAAATACAAAATATTATTCAAAATCAGCACAATTAAATGGAACTCTTTGTTAAGGTCAAATTAAGGAACTTAAGAGCTTGCAATGTGCTGTTAAACATGATTGCTGCATCTGAATTTGTCTCACTAGTGTTATTACCTAAGATATCTAACCCTACAGATAGGATCCTTAGATACTTAAAACTTATCTACAGACCCAAATTTGGGGATAGGCACTTCAACATTGACAATAAACAGGAGGTACAACTAGAACTCAGTACCTTCCTTTCTTGACAGTGCTGTCAATCTCCCACATATTTATCGTAAATGAGGAACGGGATGACTTAAAGCAAAAGGAAAGTTCCTCTTTTGCTTTCTCTAGGTCCCCAGTCCCACCTCTCTTGTGCAACCCTTGAGCAAGCATATACCTTGCTTTGTGGAAATGCTTAAGGTCTCCTTCCACGCAAGATTCTAGGGCAGAAAGGCAATCATTATATAGCAGATTCCACATCTGTTCAAATTTCTGGAAATCTACCACCTCAGAATTGCTACTGGATACTCCATCCTTGACATTAATTAATGAGACTGAAGTTTCACAGCCTAATCCGCCAAGGACAGTTGCTGCAGTTTCCTTGGCTGATTGAGAAAAGGAATGTGCAGCCACAACCTAAAACACACACAGCAGCAATTAAAACCAATGTCTTAGCAGCTTTTAAGTGATCAGACAAAGTGCCTGATAATAAAAAATGACACTTTTAATAGCTAGCAAAGGTGCAAACAATTTCTACTCAATCTATCCCACAAAGATAGTCACCTTAAGAAATGCATTTATTATACTTGGAAATTCCTATTATACCCTAGTTTAATATAGTTTATTAAAGGATGTTACAAAGAAATGATAATTCCAATGTATATTAAGTACGTGTATATTAATACAACCTTAATAAGGAAAAGGCACCATCTTTTGGGACAATGAGAAAAGGGAAAAGGGAAAAGGGACTATCTTTGTGGGACGGAGGGAGTATTATTCTTTCTAGGTTTAAGCTAATCTCCAATATATTTAAAAATAATAGCATGTGTGCAATTTCCAAAGTAGAAGTAGGCAGTCCCATTAGCACATAACAGATGGGGGAATAAAGAGCAAACTAGCCTTGAAAGGAAAAAGGACAATCACTGCATAACAGAAAAAACCTTTAAAACTTCTTCATTTTGTTTCCCGCATTTGCAGAGTAACTTCAGCCGTGATGCATGCATCCTATAGAATGGATCTACAGCTGATGGATTCAAGGAAATAGCATTGGCATAGTATGAAAATGACTCATCATGCGAGTATCCAAGTTTCTCACAGAGTTTCCCGATATAAAATGCATGAGACCAATCTTCCCTGTCAACCGAAAAAATCAAATATTTAAGTCCACAAAGCATTACACAGGAGTTTGTGAGAAATCAACTGAAAAAGGAAAATTACTTGTGTTTAAAGGCTTTCTTGAAATGACTCATAGAGTTCTGGCAGAACATCTTCCATGCTGCATCTTTTAGGGGCGCAATAGATCTTTGGTCATAAAATGGTACCACATTCTGAAGACCATCATAATATACTAAAGCCAATAATTCGTGTATCTCACCCTAAAATCAATCAGTGAGTAATAATGAATAACAGTTGATGCAATATCAGTTATTCAAGCACTACTGACAAATCAACTGAGTTCAAAAACAATTTGGAAGAAACACTCTTGCAGAGTATCGGACTGAAACATAAGAGGGGAATACAGTTCTAGATGTATCAGCCAGTATATTTCATTCCTCAGGTAAAGATGTCAGTTTACCCATTTCTGGGAATCTGGATTTAAAAACAACAAACTCCAAAAATTGTAACATAGATTGCAATAAAATTCAACAATATTTTCCAGGATCCTAGTGCTCATTGCAGCAAACAAAACATAAATTGCGGTTAATACCACTGAGAAACAAATGATACCTGTTGAACTGCAGTCTTAGCCAAAGCCAAAGTCATCAATAAGCATCGCCTGCTCCTTCTTCGACTTGCTTCAACTCTTTGTGGCAGAGTAGCAATTTTTCTCCATCCCAAAACATTAATTTGCTTACTGCCGTCATTCAGCAACAAGTCCACCTCCTGTAAACCAGAAAAATAGGAGACACTTTTGAAGTTAATTAAGGTTTAAACTTTTATGGCCACTCCAGCCTCCCTTTGCCCTGTAACTTAACAGATAAAAGAAGAATATCAAGATCTTACTTCATCATATATATTTGCAAGCCTCTGCCAACTTTCAAAGCGCAGAGGACTGTACAATAAATCATATTTGAAGAGATTTGTGTTGTGTTCTACAAATTCTTCCCCTTCTTTAGTTAGAACAAAACCAGCCCACTTATCAGTTGCATTCATTTCCTCGGACTGTCCAAGAAGGTAATACAAATTGCAATAAACTTCCAGGTATGGGTCAGAGCTGCAAACAATGAATACAAATGACATATTTAATAGAAGTCCATGGAGATTACCGATGTAACTATAAGAATAACACCTTAAAAAGTGATCCCAATATACCTTTCCACGGATGAGGTTATCTGCTGTTTGATGGGTTCATTCTTTGAAAACACAATCTTCTTCATGGTCTCCAGAAAGCCTTCAGACCCAGCCTCCTCTGAAAGCTTTTCCTCACATAATTCTGGATTGTCTAAGAACTTATCAATTGCATTTCCAGCCAAAACATTTTCTGGTGGTTTTGGAAAATGCTTGCGTATTGCTCTTAGAACCCTCCGGAGTTTAGTCAGTCCAGTTCTCTGAAAGGGAAAACATACATCAGTTGGTGAAAGAAAATTTATACAGCAACAATCAACCTACACATTTCTAGAAGACTAATAACATAGGGAAAACTAGGTCAAAAAACGCAGTGAAGGGGTTGACAAGTTGTTGGAAAGAAATAGGGAGAGAACAGAACAAAACTCTACTTACAGATGAAGCTTTTGCATATGGAAGTATATATCGGAAAACATCAGCACACTGCTCCTTAGTCTGATAGTCCCCCTGGCTAGTGTTTTTATGCTTGACTAAGTCATCATCACAAGATGAATCTGATCTCATATTTAAACCATATAAACAGTAAAAGCATTGGTCCAAAGCATTGTCAATTTTTAGCTCCAGTTCCTCTATTGCATCTTCTGTTAGCTCATCCACACACTCTATAAATTGATTGTTTTCCAGTTCCCCATTGCTGCACATGCTGTCAGGGCAGTAACCAACAGTGCTGTCACGTTTTTCCCCAGGTTTCTCTTTATCTCGATAAGCAGCAATGTCTTTCATGCTGAAATTTTCAACAGCATCTTTTTGTGAAGAACAAAATCCATCCTTGTCAATTTTTCCAACTGCCTCATCGAGCATATTGGAGTCTGATTCATTTGGAGATCCCATGAGACGGATATTGTCGGAAAGCTGTTCGGGAGTTTTAAATTGATCAATTTTTGGGCCTTTACCCTTATTTAGAGAGTGAATATTAGATTTAAGCTTCATATCCAAGGCCAAAAGATGATTAATTGCAAGTTTCAAGAATGTCCCTTCTTGCTCTTCACTATTCCCTTGTAAACAGCAGATTCCAAACTCTGCAAGCATATCGTGAATTGCCACAACCAACTCAGCCTGATAGAAACATCATAAATAGTTAGAATGCTGGTGCCAGAGGGAAATAAATGCACAACTATTCAGCAATTGGGCATGAAAAATGTTCACTATAGTCGGAGCTTTCTTACTTGAGATTTGATCGGAGTATCAAAGTTCAACTGATGTAGTTTGAAGAATGTAATAGCAGCATCAACAAAATAGCACCATTCATTTTGCTCAATTGGCTCCGGAACATCAAGACCAGATGACTTCTTAGAAAAGCATGAATTAGCAATACTGCACATAAGCCTTAGCAATAAAGACAGGATACCACCAATAACTGCAACAGGAATAATTTTCTGCACGAAAATTATCGAACATTGTTAGAAAAAAAATTGAGAGAGGCATTATGGTATAAAAGTCAATAAGTTTTGGCATATAACTCTAGAAAGAAAATAGATGAACAATATAAACAACAACGACAACATTCGAAAGAGCACTAGATGTCTGACAACAGGTCAGACATTTTAAAGCAAACAAATTCAACAAAAAAAAAGGCGTAAATACATCGAGGGAAAGCATTCTCAGATCAGAAGGCAGAGAATCTCTAGCATTGACCAAACTCAAGCACCTTATCTGGTTGATTGGTATAGTGATGATCAGTTGAAAAAGTAAAACGACGAAAACAGTTGTCTTGGAAGGGCATGCCGAGAATATTATCATTTGAAACAAATATTTTCGAATTGAAAAGATAAACTTGAAAATGAAGACAAGAACAGAAAACTGGCCATAAACAATGTAACATCAGTTGCCCATTTGAGGAAAATTTCAAACCCTCTTTAAGATTACACTGTTGCTAAATATACCCATGGAACTCAACAATATAGGCATCTAAGTATTAAAAATTCTTCAATATTCAGAAGCACGGAACTTCATAAAATTTTACAACCACATGTGAAGCTGGAAGAATCTCAGACTGAGTTCGATATCAGTTAATTTCATCAGCAGTATTTGCCAAAGCTCAAAGCAAACATTCGAATGTTGGTTCTCCCAAAGCAAGTCTTCATCTCATCCCAAAATATTAAGAAAAAAACTATTAGTACATACATACCTACATATATAGATACACACACATATACATCAACTATGATATTTATATAGCCCGGTCTACATTTTAAAATGATCTTATCAAAACAAAATATATGGACATTATGCAATCACTATATCGATCTAAAAGAAATATATAGTGACACAAAAAGAATACGAGGCACCAGATAAAAAAGTTGCAAGATACGACATCTGTAGTTGACAGTATTTCCCTTAGACCTAAAACCAAATAATATAATGCAAATCCCATTGTTATTCAAAGGGTAAATCTTTCCAGCTGTTCTTCTCTAAAAACTTTGGAAATGAAAAACAATCCGACTCCAAATAAAGCCTAACTCTTATTAGTTGATAAGATTTGTCTGTTCTCTGCAGTGAAATGATTGACACACTCTAAAGGATGCAACAGAATATGAAGGCTCAGATATGGAGACACGAATCTCAATAAAAGGTTAAGTAACAGATGATTGACCTAGAAGAAAGAACTAACAAGATCTTATGATTTCGAATGAAATTACTGTTCAGCAAATGAATGTCTCGAAAATTATCCTATTTTCCTCTTTCTGCTGCTAACGATATTTCCAAGATTGTCATCCAAGAGGATGGATTACTTTATATCGTTATAAAACAAAACGCCAGATTTCAGTTATTTACTCAGACGAACTTATTGGCAATATAAAGCTTTATAATACTTACATAATTCTCATTCTGGGCAATGATGCTCTTGATTTTTGACGCTGAACGAGAAATAGCCTTCACCTCTTCCGCAACTATATGGAACCAGTGTTTCGGTAGACTCTCTTTAGACTGATTGTCAGAAAACAGAGATGTTTTTAAATCTGGAGTATTTTCAGGACTTCCTTCTGGACCAGATCCAGCTAAAAGTAATTCGAGTTTCCTTCTATGACAACTCAAATAAACATCAATATCCAGTGGTTCTGCCTGTTCACATGATTTGGTCAGAACATCTAAGGCAGATAGCTCACCTGAATTATGTCCTTTACCTTCACTATCCCAATCATATAACTCATCAAAATGGACGTTATTTGCAAATAATAGGAGAGGTGCAAGCATCTTAGTAATCTCAGCATGCTTACTTTTCTCAAGCATCTCACTCACAGATTTTTTCAACAAGTAATCAACCTCAATCAAATTCACTTCATGAACGACCCTATCGACAGTCAGTTTTTTAATAATTTTGCAGTGGGGCAGGCAAATAACACCAAGATGGCTGTTCATCTTATCCATGTCCACAAAAAGAGCCAATACAGTGGAAAGTTCCTTTTGGCCTTTCTTTTTGTCACCTTCCAATAGAGACAAGCGCGCACTTAACCAGAAAAAGCGTATCCAGAAGCAATGGTTGCCCCTTAATAATGATAAGTTGTCCACTGGAAATTGCTGTTTATTTTCAGAAACCGCTGTTGGGCAATCAATTTCACCACACGTTCCAATGATATGGAAAGGATATTTTAGAGCTACAGATTCTATAATCTTACAAAGATGGTAGGATGCCTCTGACATTGAACTGCCCATTGTTGATGTTTCAGAAGACCGTAATCCCATGTCATAATATAGCTCTGAAAGAAAAAGACTACATTCAGGAGTTCTTTCCTTACCCCAGTGCCTGGTTACCTTCTCCAATTCTAAAAGTTTTGCAATACTATCCTGATATAATATGCTTCTATTTGCTAATTTTTCTAACAGCAAATGGCCCATATGGTGCGCACCAAAATTATTGGAATTGTTCTGGATAAATTCAATGACATCAGCAGATTCTGACTCTAGTGACTCAGTCACTACTCTAGCACTATGAGGAGAAGGACTGGACTCGTGCTTGCAATTTATACTACCAGTTCCATCCATCAAATAAGGCATAAGAAATTGCTGCACAACTTTAGCAAGATCCTTATTGGCCGAAAAATCTGATTCTTCCTTCCCTGGTTTACGACTCTTAAGCCGACTGCTTCTTCTCTCTTGAGGTTGTTCTTCAGATAAGGTTACTTCCTTCTCACTCACAGAGCTACAACTATCAACAGGCATACCTGCACCAGCTGGCATGCATGTAAGTCCTTTAGTTTCACGAGAACCTGTTAATTTTGATGCAAATGGAGGCAAGTGTACGGTTAGTATGGCATCCCCAGGCATGTATCTCTCAGTTTCAGTTTCAAAGTCAGGCGTAGACACTGGTCGTAAGATCTCCAGTAGTTCACCAACAAGAGCTACCCAGGACACTTCTGCAAGTTGAACTTCAATATTCTGCTTCAACTTTTTAGTTGCTGTGGTCCTATCTAAGTTCTCATCCATTGCTTTTCTCTTTTCTGGAAATTTCAGGCGTATATGTTTCGGTTCCAGTTTATCTATACCCCGTGGTGTAAATGGAATTGGTTCAGAGTCCTCAATGGTATTTTTGACGTTGGAGGCACGAGAGTGAGATGGCCAATGCCTTAATATTAATTCTGCAACAGAAAGACAGGACACCTCATCGCCAATTGCAATTAGAACTTCCAGGAGTTTCTCCATGCAATTCCCTGCAAATTTATAATGAACAGACCAGTTGGTTTCTGCAATTACATAGTTCTACAAAAAGGAATAGTACAGATAGCAAACATAAAGTAATTTGAGTACGGAGAGAATGAAACAGTACAATGCAGTTTTTTTAAGTAACGAGAAGTGACCTAGAACGGGGAATGATCTAAATATTCTTACAGTTATTGGGGCTGCAAAGCAGCCCTTGTTCAAATGCCCAACGGGAGATGCTTAGTGACCCCATGGAGCAAGCTAGTGTCCCTAATTGGTTCCAAACAACAGAATCTTTGTTATCAATATCTACAGCTCGAAGATAGCAATGCAAAGCACTCTCATAACAGGAAGGGCCTTGTTGAAGAAAAACTGTGGCAAGGTTTTTCAATGCCAAAAATCTGCAAAAAGGTAGAAATATTTAGTTAAAGGATATTCATATATACATATATATATATAATATTATAATGCACTTCATTTTGTGCTTAACAGATCCTGATTGTAAAGACACCACTCGGGTTTTCCAACTTTCACCCAGAGAAGAAGTGAAGTTTAATTTGGAAATTTTGCAAAGCAATTTACTGGATACTAAGATTATGGGATGATCAAGACATTCTGTGCCAATACAAGATATTAAATCATCCCAGTGAGCATAAAGTTTATTTTTGACTCATTAATGGCATTAGAAACTTTACATAAAGATAAGTTCACCAATTGAGATCAGTAGGATAACAGCATTTAAAATGTCATAAAGGTATTCATTGAGGAAGAGTGATATAGCTGAATGCAAGGATATTAAAAGAATCAAGCCTTTTATGGTTGTAACTATGCGTAAGCAGACAGAATGACAAAAAAACTACAGTAAAGATGAAAGCGTTCAACCTGTTCTAAACAGGCCGAATGGGACAGAAAGAAAGAAAGAAAGAAAGAAAGACAAATCATGTGCATCCCAGATAAACATAACTAAGTAGAGACTTGCATTCAGATATTGATGGTGGCTAGACTATAGTGGCATCTTAAAATCCAAGGACACCAGAGATATGCTCCGTGTGTGTACTTCAATTATATAAATGCAGGATGATCTGCATAACACAATATAACAGGAAATTATAGCCATGACAACTAACAGGATAGAAATGTGTATGTGTTTGAAACCTGAGCTGCAAAAGATGACCATCACTTGCATTATTTTCCGCCTGAAAACCACCAAGTAAATTGTAAATTGAAAGAAATCAGAACAGAAGCTACATGTTTAGTGAACCATAAAAAAGCCACTAAAGATCCAAGAATAAAGACAACCTCAGCATGTGATACCAATGGATCTTTTAATACCGACTCTAAAAGTTCCTGAGCTTTTCTGTAGTCCTTAGCTTGTAATCTCAAAAGTCCATCGTGATACAACTGAGATAAATGAAACTCCTGGAAAAAATGAAACCAACTTATAAAGATATGGATATTACTAACAGTTAAATATTGAGGGAAAGAAGTGATTGTCATGAGACTTCCAGCTGGTACAAACCAATTAGTACATCTCAACATCAACTAAATGACAACAATGATTTGAACCAAGGCAGCACTACCAGTAGCCAGGTGGTAGCTACAGAAGTCGTAAGTTTTCGATCAAGGTGTGCTTTACATACACTGCTACACCAATTCTATGTCAAACTACATGTTAGGAATATAATATATGGCTAAACACCTGCATAATCATCATTCCGTACAAACTGGTTGCTTAGATATTAAGCTTTCCAATATTTTTCTCCAATGCAACAAATAATCAAATACGTTCCGCATCGCAGACTAGGTTTCCTTCTAGATTTTCAATCAGCCAGTAAATCAAATAGCTGAAAACTGACTTGCAGATTAATAAATAGTTGCAGCCAAGATAAACTAAAATTATACAGCAAGCTGAAAAACTTGCCTGCGCCTCTTTGGTCGGAGCTAATGGCGTCCAATTATTTCGCGAGTCTGTATCATTAATAGCCGCAAATGAAAACTGCAACAGCAGAAAATTCAACAACAATAAGAAATTATTAATCCAACAATTTGTTGCAATTGAAGAACATTAACATGAAAAAAGTGCGTAATTGTGCTATAAGCGTATACTCTTACCATTGTTTGCGACCTCAGCGATTAGCAGAATCGAGAGAAGACAATAACAACTTCTCTCTCCTGATTTTTAAGATTTAGGCGGGGTTTTGAGAGCTCGTAGCTTTCAATGCTGAAATTCCAGTTTTCTAATTTACAAAATTTCCATATTATTTTTATTTTTCAAATTTCAGCCTTTTAGGAGATTAAATTGAATGTCGATTTTTTTTTTTTTTGGGGATAATTAAATGTCGAGGTTCTCAACGAGGGGTCTATGCTTTTTCCCTTCTTGCGGATTGGGAACCTTTTTTTCTTTTTGTCTTAGTTCATCTATTTTTATTGTTGTTTTTTTTTTAAAGAAACAAAATATTATTATTATTATTTATTATTATGTAACTAAACTAATTAAAAATTAACTACTCCATTCGTCTCACGGAGAGAGTATATTCAAGAGGTCCAAAAATAAAAGAGGTAAGCTGTTGAAGACTAAGAGATAAATTTAATCAATGAAAAAATTGTTGTTATAATATAATAATTACAAATCATGTATCCATGATTGGAAAATTCAAGTATATTTAGTATTGTAATGATTAAATATATTAGTAAATGATAATTACATACAACTATAATAACAATTGATAATTTATTAAACAAGAAAGTTAAATGATAAAATTATAATCTAGTTGGAGGGCTTTCCTAAAAGATTTGGGGACGATATGTAGCTATGCAACCATGGCAGATTGGTTGGAGAGGTGGTTCGATAGTAAAATGCACTGCCGTTTTGCAACACTTGTGTGGATGGTGTGGATATGGCTATGAACTAATTTTATTTCCAAAACAAACACTTAAGCAACACCTCCAATTTTGATAGTACATCATTCACCATTTTTGGATAACTTTTTGACCGTTAAATTGTCATCTTTTAAGAGCTCTAGCTCTTATGCACGTGCGACTGTGCGAGGTGGTCAGCTCCGGATCATAAACTGCCATATTTTAGCGGCATCATTTGAACACATTGTCATTGATGAGGCAGTTACCTCTTGATTTATGTTAAAGCAATACTTTTCTCTAAAAAAAATTAATCTAGTTATTATAACTGTTTTACCGGGCTTCAGAAAATAAATAGTTAAATATATGTTAGAGATTAAAAAAATACTAAAATATATTTATAAATGTATTTGGAGTTTTGATTGATTGACAATAAATGCAAATTGTGGATGGGTTTGTTTGTTGGAAGATCTTAGTTCATGCTTGTTATTTACTCGGTGGTTTTCTCGGTTGATAATTTTTTAGCTATTGAGTGTGTGGTCTAAAAAATAATAAAATAAAATAAAATAAGATTTATGTATGTGAAATACAAGACATCGCAAACTTGGAATTCAAATAAAATTATACATCTTTTTTTAATAAATAAAATATATAGTGAAGGAAAAAGACATTGGCTCAAAATTTAAGAGGTGAGTTTTGATTTTTCTCAAAATTAATTAAGAGATATCTAACTTTGATTTACAATTTAAACTTTAATAAACATATTTATTTTTTTTCAATTTAACTTCTATGCATTTTGTGGAGAGTGATTTTTTATTGGAGAAATACACATATATATATATATATATACAATTTAAGGAGTAAAGAGATATGTTTGAGGGTTTGGGGGTGAATAAGATGCAATGTCAAAAGTTGAGGGCAACAATGCAAAGATCTGGCCATCTAAAATTGAGAGAGAGGGAGAGAGAGAGAGAGAGAGGAGAGAGAAACGTAGCAAAAAACCCAAATTGCAACATGTGCGACAAAAATCCAGAAGGTTTCCGTCGTTATTTTTCTAGCAGGCTAGCAGCATTTGTGTGTGAGCGATATCAAATTTCTCCCTCTGTTCCCGCTCGATCCGTTCTCTGCAGCTGCATCAGGTTTTCAGGCACTCTCTCTCTCACACATTTATACATGTATTTGTATACGTTGGCTATTGCTAGATATCACAAATCGGAAAATTTTGAGCGGTACTTTTTTAATTTGTGTGTGTGTGATTTGGTGATTGGAGAATTTAGGACGAGGGGTTCGATTTCACCTTGTTAAGTTTAATCTAGCTACCGGTATGCAATGTGAAGAAAACTGATTATTAGTTCTGAAAAAATGTATTGATTGCTCTAATTCTATTGAATGAGCAGTCTTGCCAATCTGAGGTTGTGGCTGAATCTCTGTAGTTTCTGCAGTAGAGAAAAGAAAGAAATCATGTACATCTTCATGGATCAACATCTGTCATAAATGTACAGTGTCCATGTATTAGGATGGCATTTCCTCGAAATACAATCCAGAAACAGTGTTCAGTCACTTTGTCCCGACAAATATAATCGTGTTCGTATACACCAGCCAAACGTATTATGAGGTGTTCGGCTGGTGTCTCTGAACACTAAGTGTTCTGTCGATACCAGCCGAAACTAAACTTTTTCATGGGGTGTATTTAGAGGAATTGGGGTGTTAATTGCTTTCCTTTGGAAGGAAAAGGGTTTCCTTAGTATTTGTCAATGGAATCCAATATCTGGACAGGTTGTTGGCACTAGTTGTGCTAATTGGTGCATTGAACTAGTCTGTCCGTTGATACTGATGTCGATGAACATGACTGTAATGTAACTCAATACTGTGTTATAATCATCCTGCTAATCAGAAAATATTAAGAATGTTATGGTTTACAATATAATTGTCCTTGAAGCATGTTTCTGCTACAGAACTGTTCGGCTTGATATGGAGAGTTCATTGGTAACTTAATCTGGTTATTTGGTGTAGGATTTGTGTTTTTTTAGTTTCTTCGATATTTTTCTTAAAGATTTCCTTTTTGATTCACGTAGCAGTTTGAAATATGATTTTCTATCCCAGTTTGTTTTGATAGTCAGCATCCTGTCTGATATAATGCTGCTGTGACCTAAAAAAGTAATTAAGTGAATTGCATTACCTAGATTTCATAATACCTTTCAAACGCCAGGTTTCAAGTCTAACGTTTCTTCAGGTATCGAATCAAGGTGAAAACTAAGACACTTCGACAGACTAGAAACATGAAATGCTTCGGATGGTTGTGCTTATGCTCTTTGATCGCTCTAGTCACTGGTCCATCACCCATTCATGGAAGTATGTAAGTGAACCAAAAACGAAATTGCACTCTATTTGTTAATTGTGATTAAGATATACCTTATTTCCAGGGATTATATTAACCTGTATCATAAAAATAACGTGAAATAATAACTGTTTCTTATCCTCTTCAATTTGTACTCTAACTTGTGCTTTCTCAAAACTCACAGTTTCATACATTTTGTTTTCTTGGAAATTTGGCAACTTCTGTTACCTTAAAAAAGAGAAACTAAGACACTAGTTGATACTGGTGGCAAAAGAAATATATTGATTCAGTATCATTTGTTTTCATTTTGTTCATCAAAACCTTTCGTGTTTTCTCTTTTAGTATGGCAACTTAACAATTATCTTAAATTTTGACTTGGTAGTTTTCAAAATTTTCTTTTCTTTTCCTGGCATCCTGTGTGTCTTTTTAACTTAAATGGTTGGTGTACGCTTGTTAGTGAATGATATGTTTAATAATATGGTTATGCTTGTCTGCGTCATCACAAGTTTTTTGGAAATTTGCCAGGATTAATGAAAAAGTTCTGCATGTTGGTGTGGAGTTGTTCAAGGAAACATTGCTGTTACAGAATGGTGCTCGCTTCTACCACTTGCAAGGATTGACACCCGAGAAGTGGTATGAAGTGAAGATATCATATCCTGCTTCTGTATGTGTATCATTTTATCTCTATTTCATTTAAAAAATTTGACAATATTTCTTATAAGATTAAGAAAATATCAGATACCTGCCAGTTTCTCTTTGCAACTAAAGAGAGATACTTCAGATTTGGGGCTGAATCAAGGAAGAAAATTGCTCAATACTGAGAAGATAATTTTCAAAACTGATGGGTTCCTCCCATCAGTTGAACAGGTTTGCCAAATGCTTCTTCGTTTCTGTAAATGAGTGTCCTCATGCCTCTCCCATGAAAGTTGACCATTCTGAAGTTTTGGCTCAGGGTGGAATGTCTGTTCTCGTGACCGTCTTACCTGAAGGGGTAGTTGCAATGCCAGGGAAACAGGAAAGGGAATATATCATTTTTAATATAGGTACTAAAATCTTTCTTTTAGTTCTTTTTCATATGCATTAACTTTTTACCTCTCAAAGTTACCTATACACTGATTTCTTAGTCAGATAAAAATTTAAATACCAAGAAAATCATCATAGTTTTATTTGCTTAATTGCTTTAGAAAAGAGTAACAAACATCTGAAGGCACATTCCTTTTATCATGCAATGTTTACAATCTCATTATCATTGTAATGTTGCACACTATTTCTTCCTAGCATTTCACGTGACATGCTCATTTGTGATGTTGTCCTAATGTTATACTTCCTCCATTCACAAAGATAATCCTCTTTCAACTTTCAAACAAGTTAAAATGTATTTGATATTTCTACTATAACCTCATCTAATATTGTTAATTAAAAGGTGATGACATTAAGTAGTGGTATATTGGAAAAGAATCGGTGCAGAAAAAAAAGGGAAAGGTTTCTGAACCTAGAACGAGCCTTTGCCATCTTTGTGCACATTCAAATAATAGTCAAATAAAATATTGTCGTCTGATTTTCTTGACCTTCATCAATCTTTATGGCAGTTTGCGATGAATTATTGCTGGGCATCCCCCATAAGGCCTGGTATGTCGTTGCGCTGGGAGTGGTTTGTTTGGTGTTGGCGTTTGTGGTCCCTTCTTTTCTTCCTCCCATCTTGAGGCCAAAAAATGAGAAACGAGCATTATCTGATCATACTGTTACCAAGGATTCGTAGAGACAATTTTCAGCAATGTTTTTCACAGATTTGATTGACAATATGATTTAGCTTGACAGTAGCATTATTGACGGCCGGTATTCGCCTGGATGTACCACTATGCGACTCGAAAACACGTAATGGTTCCTTCTGGAAAATTTGAAAACGAAGATAGGCAAGGGTAGAGATGTGATGGAGTGGGGTTAAAGAGAAAGAGAAATGCTCAAATGAGAGGAGGAAAGAAAAAGAAATGCGAGGATCTTGAAATGAAAGCAATATCAGCCTTTCTAATGTGGTAAAAATGTGATTCATTGCCTGTTATAAATCTTATTATAGGCTATTGGGGATTGGATATGTCAGGTTAGAGGTGGGCCTATAGTGTAGTCTATGAGGGCTAACTCTACCCGACTTAGCTGATCGTTCGTAACTAATATCTTGTTGTTGTTGTCGTTGTTATGCTTAAACACTTCAATTCATAAGCACCTCAAATTGATTACTAATATGTGACGATTTAATAAAAACTAAGTAGCAAAATATTGTGTTTTTCAAAATTTAAAAGTAAAAAGGGCTAGTGGAGAGAGAGAGGGGGAGGGAGAGAGAGTAGAGAGCATTAAAGAGAGAGACTAGAGAGAGAGAATGAGGGAGAGAGAGAGAGAGAGTAGAGAGCGATTGAGAGAGAGAGAGAGAGTAGAGAGCGATAGGGAGAGAGGGAGTGAGAGAGAGAGAGAGGGGGAGTAGAGAGCGATAGAGAGAGAGAGCTACTTTAGTCCTCTCTATAGTAAGGGAAAAAGAAAAACTTCATCGACTAAATTTAGACAACGAGAATAAGTAATTTGTTTTTTTTTATCAAACGATAGATTTATCATTTAAAAAAAAGGCCAACTGACCAAATGATTCATTCAAACTACCAAAGTAGTCCAAATAGAACCTGAAACCTGGAACGACAATCCCAAAAGGGTGTCGGGGTTCGAACACTTCAAAAAATGAGGTTTCGCACTCCACAGCGGAGACAATAGCATTCCAAAAGGAAACCTACGTGCAACAGTCATTACAAACCACATGAAAGTGCATATCCAAAACCTATACCTAATTTAGCCAACACTGATGTAAAAACACCCTATC
>JAUEKW010000024.1:788256-800144 GCA_032274785.1 Ajuga reptans
TGGTGCTCGGAAAAGATCCATTGGGCAGACATTGAAGAAGACGGCGCTGATCGGATTGATGTGGGCCCCAACAATGAGAATTTGCAATTTTCTCATGAATAAGTTTTTTTTTCACATTCGAACATAGAGGCGGTGTTCCAGCAGCGGATTTTGAAGATAGAAACGTATGGTACTGCAGACGTGACATCCCAAAATCACAAACCTTAACAACCCAGTTTTTATCGACAAGGAGGTTTGGAGTCTTCAAATCTCGATGCACAATGATAGGATGGCTAGTGTGCAAGTAATTCATTCCCTTGGCCTGCAATAGCATGTTAACAGAGGGTGAACCGAAGGAACATGACGGTACCAAAAAAAATGGAACAAATCTTCCAACCAATACCACATCAAGGGCCATTCTTATTCGCCTTTTTTCATCAATTTGGATATTTGGACGGTGCAGCAGCTTATATAAGCTTCCCCTGCAAGTTACGAGGGGTTATAAGAAAGCTAGAACAAAATAGAACAAACAGGCAAATTATTTATGAACTTTATATGCAAGAGCTCAATGAGGGGATGTTTCCCCTACTTCAACTTTTGAAGACGTGTGATCAAGTAAAGATTTTAGTAAAATTCCTTATAATCAAAAGTAGGTAGTGTTTTGAGAATATGATTGTTTTGGTTAAATCAATATATTTTATATAAGACATTTTATTTTTAGTATGTTATTGAAAAAATATTTTATTTTAGTTTTTTTTTTTAAAATAATTTCTAAAAATGCTCAGTATAAGATTTTGGAATAAATTTTAGTTTTATATTTAACTAACTAATTCTAATTCTTATTTGAGTTATTAAGATTTTGTTCTACCGTTTTTCACATATTCATTTTCCATTTTTTTTATTCATTTCTATTGATTTCCTTCAGTTTTGATGGACAGTTAACAGCGAGTGACCATTAGTGATTAAGAAAATGAACAATAGTGACCTTCGGTGAAATCTGGTATAGGTGGGCGACCAAAATTCGAATTTTCCTTTTTACCAAAATACCGAGAAGCTTGAAAAAAAAAAACAATGATTACCATACTTTCAGCTTTTGACTTGAAGTTACTTTTTTTTTTTTAAAGTAGAAGTTGTACTATGAAAATACTCAAAATAACTTTTAACAAGTCAAAACCTAAAAAACTTTTGGAAAAAGCAAGAGAAACACTGCTTAAATAACACTTTAGAATAAAAAACCAAGTACTATGTCAGCTAGTGAGATATACACCTTGGGAGAAATTCTGTCAATATGGACATATTCGGGGCGCGTGTCACGGCTCCCATGTAAAGAACAACATTCGGATGCCTCAACCGCAACATAATCTCAATCTAAATCAATCAACAGGCGGCAAAAAGGTCAAAGCAAATGTATATTAACAGAAAATTTTATCTAACGTGTCTAGTATCATGAATTAGATGAATGCCCAAAAAATATCACTTACCTCACATTTAAATTGTGCGAGTGCATCACCTGATATATCTTGTTTCATAAACCTCTTCACTGCAACTTCCTGTCAAGCAATAGGTATATATTTAAATATGGTATCCAGAAGCCACTGGTACTGGAACACAAAAGAGAACACGCAAAGTGCATATATATATATATATTCTCATAAGCAGTATATTTCTCTAAACTTCAGAAGGAACTCAAGTATTATATGGCCTCACACTATGCCAAATATATTTAGTGATGACAACAAATGCAAATGTACTGAAGAAAAGTGAAAGTGGTGTTCTTGCATATTTTACTTGAAAACACGTTTTCAGAATATGGCATCACTAAGGATAAGTAAAACTCACTGTGCCATTCCACTCTGCTCGGTAGACCTCTCCATATGATCCTGCAGGATATATATGAGGTCAGTTTCAAACACAGCTATTAAACTCGAGGAATATGTATCTTCAAATAAGTTTTATAAAGGCAGTTAATCAAAACTTATATTTTTTAAGCCATCCGTGATTAAAAAGAAAAACAGTATCCGAAGAATTCTTGTAATAGTAGTTACAACTTATTTGAACACCCGCTAGAACAGAAGGATATGATGCTCAGCTCAAAAGTCCCGCATAACATGCAGAGACATGCATTGCACGCCCACATAAACGTTACCCTTATTGCAATAACAACATTATGACCTTCATTGAGAGATAAAAAATCTAAGGACAGGACTCTTACCTATACCAATGCGTTCACCAATCTGAAGATCCTCCCATAAAATCTCAGCTACTCTATTCAGTACAGGATCAGTTTGCATATTCTCAATTTCATTAGCATTAGACTGGTCAGAGCAAGCTACCTCCACTGCTTCTTCATTTCCAGAGAAGTTAACAAGTTCAGTACCAACTGCACCATAATCATTTGGTACCATCACTTGATCCATTCTGTCTCCAACAGCCACATTCTGTTCGCCTTGGGTGCCAAAAGATGATTGATATCCAGCTGACTCCAGTTGTCCTCCTTCGGCTGAGCATTTTCTGCTGCTGTTGTGAAAAAAATGATGTTAACACGAGAATGTTCAGTTTGGACAAAGATATCACTTGACACTGACCAAACCTCTTCCTCTCTGCACTATCTATTCTATTTCTGCACGTTCTCGCTTCTAAGGTCATGTAAACTTTTATGTCCTGATTCTAGTTCCTCCGACAATAAATATGAATTCTTCAGAAAATTCTGGTTTACTGGCAGCTCTCACTCTCTTTTTTTCTCTCTTTTTTTTCTCTCTTTTTTTTCTTCTTTTATTTTTTGCTGGCAGCTTTAACAACATACCTGGGAACATCTTCCACAAGAGACTGTCTTCCAGTTTTCTTCCCAGCATACAACGGCAGTTCGCATTTTCCACTTGTTGAAAGTACATAATAATCTCCAATATCCTGCTCTAAAAGGTCAGACTGGTTTTTTCCTTCTATTCCGCTGCCTTTTATATTTGATTCAATGGCAACGAGAGGAAATTCTGAACTTGTACTTTCAGTTTTGGCAGTTTCATCCACAGTAGTTGAAGATGATCCAACTGTACCTCCTAGGTAACTTCTTCCAACAGCTGCAACAGTTGTGATAGTCCTTGCATCAAACCCAAAGTTTTGAAGATGATTACCAGGTGCCTCAGCCGGAATAAGTGTGCCAGGAGCACCCATTAGATCAATAATATATTCGCTGCATCAGTTAAAGAACTTAATTTAATCATCATTTGTTGTTATTCCTGGCAATGTAACACCGAGAGAAAACTCTGATGATACTTTAAACATATATAGCATAATCAGGGGGTGTTTGCCGTTGCTTTTTAAAGTGATTTTCAGCTTTTAGCTTGAAATAACTGTTTTGAGTGTTTCCAAAGTGCAACTTCTACATAAAAAAGAAGAAGAAAAAACAGCTTCAAGCCAAAAGATAGAAGCAGGGTGGCGTTGCTTTGACAGCTTCTTGGTGCATTCATAAATAAATTAAAGTTTCCTTTGTATTTTAAGCAAGAAGCTGCTTAAATGACAAGCACTCAAATTCTTGAATTTGGCCAAGAACATTTTTATATTCAAATACTAGCAACATTTGTTAGCAAGTTGCTTTATCACGATCTGTAATTATAATCACTTCTCCAAAAGCAAACGCAAACACCCCCTCTACCAGAAAACAATAATTGATTCCAAATCAGAACTAAATGTGAAGAGAAGTTGTACAAAAATGGCAATCAACGGGACTAGCATAGTGAAGCAGTCCATTCACATTTTTTCGTCATAACATTATAGAGGAGTAAGCTTTATTGTTTGCATCTTTGTTGGGGGGAGGAGGGGTGTTCATGTGTGTGTAAAAAAAAAAATAGGCCATCTCTATCCAATGAATCCATTATTACTGGTTAATGATGACTCAGAACAATTCAGTAGAAAGTTAGCATGGAATATTTATGGCGCCGAGATTTTCTACATAAGCGCCAGACCTGTATGAAAAGCAACACAAGAAATGAAGTTTGCAACTAGCAATAAGCAAGTTGTTACCTTCCACTATCCAATTTTATCAAGTTAACAGCTCCTTCATCAGTGCCAGTATGATAGCTTCCTTTGACTAGCTTACATGGAAGATTAATCCTATCAGCAAGTACCTAGAAGCACATATCGAGATTTATTGTTCAAATGCAGAAACAAACAAGCGATGCACTATAGGATGTAAATAAACATTGATAATCAGGTTGTCAACTCCAATAATGCATCATTGGTGATAATTTAACCAATATACAGTAGATAGCCAAAACTGTAACTTCAGCCAAGGAAGT
This sequence comes from Ajuga reptans, assembly GCA_032274785.1. Lineage (NCBI taxonomy): Eukaryota > Viridiplantae > Streptophyta > Magnoliopsida > Lamiales > Lamiaceae > Ajuga > Ajuga reptans. The sequence goes on from JAUEKW010000024.1 coordinate 792,528, forward strand.
TATTACATTTTTAGCTCCTATTCAAATTGAAGAGGCAAACTGCACTCTTTCCAGTAAGAGAAAATATATGGAAGTATACATTGGGAATATTTATCATATTGAAACATAATAGTTTATCAGCATTCGTGCAAGAAATAAACGTTAGAAGCAAGAAAACCTTTTACAACCTTAAAGAGTAAGGCCCTCTGGCGTGAATGTCCAATGTCAAGAGAGCCAAGCGGAAGGACAATTGAATTGCAAAAGATTCTTAATTCATGACTCCTGGCCCTCCATCTCCAAAACATCTCCTCGACATTACTAACTGGACCTCCCATTCTTTCAACAATGAGGTCGGCAATTTTTTGAACTAGAGAACTTGTATTCATGCCTTTATTTAGAGCACGGTATTCCATAGACATGAAATACACTCTTTCCTCAAGTTTCCGAAGTTCAACATCAACCACACGATTGACAGAAACCACCTCATAATCAATGTGATTCAAAACAGAAATTGCTTCAAGATCTACTAAGGATGGCATTTTGGCTTGGAGCATCAAGTTTGAATCGATTCCACAAGCATCATAGAACCCATCTATTACTTTTTCATCATAATTTACAACATTACAGCTCTGCATATGGGGAAAAAGACAAGAGTAATTTCATCAATCGTCCAATAAGCAAGTAACGTCCAAAATACATGTATTTGTTTTCTTGTTTCATTGTTAGGGAGATGCGTGGTTAGACTGATGTGAAAATACAGATGAACCACATGATGCTCCGAACTAACGAGATAAGGATTTCAGTGAAACCGTAAAAAACCCTCAACCCATCATTTTATCATGGAGAGATGTATAGAGACAAATATATATAGAGAGAGAAAGAGAGGCAGGGAGGGAGGGAATATAATATAAATGCCTTTGACATTTTCTACGTTGCTGCAGTTATTTAAGTAAAGTGGCAATATTGGCATCAACTTGGTAAATCTATTCACTGAAGTGTTGCTAGAATATATATACACCATAAGTGCATGTACTATATGTACATTTTTATTCAAATTATTCATGGAACCAAATGCAGTTGCAAGTTTATCAGGAGACATGGTTACAACCTATCAAGGCAACAGCATTTATATGCCTTCTCAGTTTCAGAGATAACTGCATCCACGGCTTACATGGGAGAGAAACAACGAACAAGTGTGCAAGTGTTTCAGAATCATGACACCTAATCATGCGCTCCCAACCAACACGTGTATTTGGAGTTTAACAGAAATGTAAGAGGCACTACAATGTTCATGGTGCAATTAGTAAAAGACAACATACGGTGAAGTGGCGTAAGTTTTACACTATTTGTATTTATACTATGACTTTGTCGTCATGTAACAACAACTGGAAATGTAATGCACTTTCTTTTCTCCACAGCTTAGGGGCCTGTATTACTCTAGGCATGTGCCCGTTTCTTTAAACTCATACCACACCAAGTAGGAAAAAAAACATATAATAATTTGAGCAACACATAATCCAGTCAGAAAAAATACCTACCAAAACATAATTTGCCCAAATATTAAGCTGCATAACATCCAAAAGACCATAAGTAAACCTTTGCACATAAGATATTATCTCGAACAAAATCACCAAGCAAAAATGGAATACTAAACCTCCAATTAACCGAGACATGTAATTGTATTTAAACCTAAAATACGACCCATGCAAATAAACTAAAAAAAAAAAAGTTTTACCCAGTATCGCAGCGATAAAAATTCAGCTATGCTTTGAGAAGGCGAGCGTCCCAAGCTAATCTGCTTAACAGCGTCGATTTGAGCTGTTTCCGAGTCAACGCAAGTTTGACCAGGATCCGAAACGCTAATTGCCAACGCCAGCTGCATTTGAAACTCCTCCTCAAGGAAATTGAAATTGTCGCTCGAGCTCTCGTTCTCGGGCGAGGCTGTCTGCGGAAGCTCGGCGGACGGAGACGGAGAAGGCGATTGCAACGACAAAGTTGATGGCTGAGACGGCATAGTTTGAGCTGCTGCCTCCGGTACCCTCCCCTGATCGCCGATGTGAAGCTTCCGCAGCAAGTGTTTCATCTTCGACATGGCTGTAGACTCTCATATATCGGAAAAAATACAAAATGATCGACAGAGATTGCAAATTGTGCTGAATCTGATCGATTGGGAATTTGGAAGGGTTTTAGGGCGATCAAATTGGGGAAATTCGGTTGAAGTGCGGCACGGTGGGTGGAGAGACGCGGTTTTAACCTGCGCACTAGAGAGGAGAAGTGTGAGAAGGAGTCTTCATCGTCAAGCTCCCATTAATCACTGCTCAGTGGACAAATAAATTAACTACCCTGTCTGCTTCCGTCCGAGGCTCAACGAGACTATATGCTCCTCTCTCCCCCTCTCTCTCTCTCTCTCTAAAAAACTTGGAAAGCTATCAAACCAACCACAAATTATTATTTTATTTCATTTTAAAGGAACTAACAAGAAATTATTTAAATAAAAAAGTCATGTTTAATATCTTTCGATAATTACCAAATAAAATATAAAAATTCCTTAGATAAACCTGAAAATATTTATATTTATATATTCAAACTTAAAAGGGTAAATTACTAACTTTTTCTTTCAAAATCTTGCGCAAGACATCCACGTAGTTTTAGAATTGTACAAAACTTCCACACAATTTCCATAATACAACAAAATATCCTTTCTTGGGCAGAAATATTTTACGTATCTAATTATCATCTTCTTTCTTTTATTTTCTTATCTTTTTCTAGAAAGAAGATGGAAATTTTAAAAGAAATCAAACCCGCTCATCTTAAATCAAAATATCCAAATAAGATATTTAAAATACGTGTATTTTAAAATACAAAAAATATAAATCAGTTTATTTGAAACCACTCCAATTCCCAAGTCCCTCCTATCAAAATCCATCACGACGCATAGATATATATTTTCCAGAAATAATAGAAACTTCAATTACAAAAAAGGGATTTTATCGGTGGATCCGAAAGATAGGTCAACTATCAATCCAGACTCCGAAAGAAAATTTCTATCAATCTAGGACCTAAAAGATATGAAACTATCAGTGAAAGACCCATAAATCTAAAATTATTCTAGGGCATGTTTGGAAAAATGTAAAACACACAAAATAAAATTGTCTCGAAGTGATTAGCAGAGGAAATATTGTATTGTTATTTTTAAATTATTATTTGATATATCCAAAATAATTAAATAATTTGGAGTTATTTTTTAAAATATACAAATTAACAAAAAAATGTATTTAAATAAACAAAAAAGAAGTATTTGAAAAAAATACATTTTAGTGAAATATATATACATGAATTTAAAATTATGAGCTCAAAAGAAATTACGATTTAAAAAAAAAATCCCCTGCCTATGACTCAAAATGAAATTACATATTTGTTTTAAAAATAACGATTTTAAAAGAAAAAAAAAATTCAAAAAAGTAACTACGGAAAATTTTAAATAATAATAATAATTTTAAAAATAATAATGTAGTAAAGGCTCTGCTTGTCACTTCGAGATAATTTTATTTTGTGTGTTTTTCAATTTTTCAAATAGGTCCTAAAATGGTTTTAAATTTATGGGTCTTCCATTGACAGTTTCATATCTTTTAGGCCCTAAATTGATAGAAATTTTCTTTCGGGACCTGAATTGATAATTGACCTATCTTTCAGGTTTTTGACCGATAAAATCCTTAGAAAAAACAAGAAATATTGTGCACGTAGTTAACCAACTACAAGTTTCAAGAATATTCAGAATCTGGCCATCTAATATCTTACTATATAATAAAATAGAACTCTTTATAAAAAAAATAAAAAATTCCTGTCAATTTTTAGTTTCCTAAGGTGGAACATTTGAGAAAAAATGTTAATTCATTGTATGAAATAAATTGTCCAAATTTAAAAATTTAATTCAAATTGATTATGTTTACCATAAAGTGTGCAACTTTCCATCTATAAACATATTAAACCTAAACATATAATTATATCTCGGTGAGCTTCTTTTTTTTTAAAAAAAAAAGATGGCAGCTTATGATTAATTTATTTTAACACAAATAGTTCTTTCGTTTTCTTTTCCCTTTTTTATGTATAATATATCGAATAAATCTTTTTTTTCATGGTTTTAGTTTGACATTTATATTGTATGGCTAGATTATAGGCTTGTAAATAAAACTAAATTAAATTATTTTTAATAAAATAAAATGTTATTATCTTTTTTTTAATAAATATTAAATTATTCAATTTATTTTATTCCATTACTTTTATTCTAATTCTTCTTATAAATAAATATATATTTTAAATCGTACATCGCACGATGGATAATTCTAGTTACCATTAATATTTCTCCTTCCTTTTTCTTTTTTCCAGACCAGTTATTTTTGTCTTGTTAAGATTTCACGAATCACGGCCCAAAGCAAATATTTTGATGTAGTAATAAAAAACTATTTGATTGTTAAAATATTTTTAAACATAAAAAGTCATGTTTAAGGAAGATAACTTTTTCATTAATTTACAAAGGTATATCTTTCTAAAACCTAATGTAGCATTAGACATTTGTGAGCCCAAGTAACCAACAAAAGTCTCACGCTATGTTTGATTGAGATTACCTCAGTCGGTTGACGTTGGAAGCAGCGTAATGATGTTTAACATGGACAAGATTGGAGGCATTATTTAATTGGTGTAGATTGACAGTTGCGTGTTTTTTAACATTCCTCTCACCTTTGTAATTGAAAAAACATGTTTCTCTCTCCTCTCTCTATTTACCCCCAACTTATTTATCCCAGTCAACAGTGCCTCAACTTTCTCCAGCCACAATCAAACATAGCCTCACAATATATAGCCCGAGAATCAAAGCACCTATATAGCATGACCGCTTGCACAATGCCTAGAGATCTAAGATGATTCCAAAAGCGCTATACTCGCATATTAGTTCACAAGCCTTACATTCTGCAATTAGAGGTAGCAAAATCAGTCGGCCAACCTGCCCGACTTTTATGCGGCTGAGCCATAAGAATTTTGGTGTAAAATATTATCCGACCAACAGACCCGCCCTAATAGAGGGAAATAAACTTGAACCTAGAAAACATTTTGTATTAACACTAAAATACAACATTGTTCTTCTGGACTACAACCTTGAACCAGTTAAAACATATTCTCAGAACAAAATGGTCATTCATCCAGACCATCAGTTCATTCAACAGCAAAAAGAAAAAGAAAAAAAGACAGAAGGAAGGAGGAAGGGAAATAAATTCTAATCTATTTATCTTAAAAAAATTAAAAAATAAATAGAAGAACAGAAATATTATCCATTTCTGCTTAAAAGTTAATCAAGCCCATACTGCTAGTAAAGACATCAAGGTAGCCCCCAAGAACAGAAGGCAATACGATACAACTTGGAGCCTCACGTTGCAGCTCATTCTCTTACTCAAGAAATCGGCGGCGATCAGGTCCACCAGAGCCATATACACCAGAATCCCAGCAGATATCGAGTCCAGGACCCCTTCGATTATCAGGGCTCTAGGGCTATTAGCATTGTATATAGAAGAAATACCGATCCCAATAGCGATTCCTATTGGGGTTGTTACAGCGAAAAAGAAGGCCATTAGGGTTGACTGAAGGCTCTGAAACCGGGCCTGTGAGATGCAGCCTCCGAGAGCAAAGCCTTCGAAGAATTGATGGAATGATAATGCTCCGATCAATGGCCTGATTGTACACGGGCTTTGAGAAACTCCCAGTGACAGCCCAATGATCACCGAGTGTGAAACTATTCCGAGTTCAAGAACCTGTGTAGACAAGAGGTTGGACTATGAATCAGTACGATTAGATAAGAGATTAAGCCGACAGATTTTAAGAATTTCGACACATATAATTGCAACTAGTTTTAATTTTCCTTGTGTGTGCATCCGATGCCCTCACCCCCTCAATTTACCGTAATACACATACACACACTAAAATGGATATTCACAACATATGATGCAGTATAAAGAAATAATATATGCATGTGTGTATCTGCGGATTTATCGAAATGATGCTTAGTATTATGATAAAATTAAGTAAAGGTATCTTAATTTCCAATCAAGCCATGAGAATGAGACCCAAAAAAAAAACATCTTTTTAACATCAGATTAGTTAAGCATGCAAGCACCACATGCTTGTACACAAGCATAATGATGTCTACCTACCATATATGAAATCTCCAAGGGACCCACAGGACAAATTCACATTTTATGATATCTCTTGTGTCCATAAAGAAAAAAATGCAATAAAGAAAAAGTGAAAAACAAACCTGTGAAACAACAATATGACGACCACTAACTTCCTCGTCCCCAACGCTACTTCCGAAAGAGTGTGAGTGCGAGTGACCGTGTGAACCCTCCTGGAGATGCCCTTGACATGCCCCCTGCTCTTGTGAGTGACTGTGCCTATGATGCGCTGCGTGAGCATGCATCCCAACAATGTGCATCGCGCCCCCTTCCTCTTCTCCGAACACCTTTGCAGTACCACCCCTCGTCTCCACAGGAACTATCCCCGATTCAGAAACTGTGTCTGAGGAATCAACCTTAACAACTCGGCTCTGTTCCTCCTGTTTCCTCTCATAGTACTGTGTCCCCACAAAATCGGCCAGCAATGTGCCCAGTGCTGCCATCATGGCAATGAACCCCGAAAACGGAAACTTTGACCAGGGGATTTTGGGTAGACAGGAGGCGGTCAATGCTGATGTGGCATCTGGTAATATGTGGACGAAGCCGGTGGCAAGGATGACGCCAGCAGCGAAGGCTTTGGCAGCAACAAACAGGTTTGAATCTGTGCGTAGGAACCGGCGCTTCTTTCCCACTAGTGGGATGGCCACACCACAGACTCCCGCAAGCAAGATCGCAGCAATTGCAATCAGTTTTAGGACGAGGGCGTAAGAGTTATCTCGACATCCTTCGACTTCTTCGCCATGGGTGCCACATGAACCATTGGACATTGAGTGTGACATATTCTGCATAAATGAGTCTTTATGACCACAAAATATAAGGATATCTGGAGTTAGAGCTAAGTAATTTCCCTACGATTTGAAGGTAAACGCAAGAATTATGTGCAAAAATCTAAAAGACAAAAAAACAAAAAAACGATATGTAACTTCGACTGACTATACTAAGATAAACTGAATCCAGTGATAATCTGGACCAAAGGAATAATGGGAACCATGGCAAGGTACTGTCATAAACGTTCAAAGTGCTTTTAACCAGTGAAATAGCAAAGATTTTTTTACTTAACTGGACCTATAAACATCTAAATACTGCTCCAAAGCGCTGATTCATAACAAAATGAACTGAACTCATGAAGAAAACAAATATGAATAGAATTCAGATAATAAACAGGAAATTGACAGACCGAATATTTCTTGCAATAAAAGTAATGATCTCAAATCTAATAGAAAGCAAATAAACTGAACAGATTCAACTTCTTACGCCAGTTATAAATAACAAAACAGCAGCTGCGACGGAAATTTGAACTGATCGCCTTCAAATTCACAAATTATTCACGTTCAGAGACATAATTCTGTGGCTAAAACATCATATTTCAAGCATATACAGCATGAATTCTTTTCGAGTAACAAGCTAAGAATAAAAA
>JAUEKW010000024.1:814898-825525 GCA_032274785.1 Ajuga reptans
ATATTGTCTCCCATCTTCAGCCTAAGTAACAGTGTAATGGGGTTGTTCAACCATTCAGGCCAAACACACAAACGGGCCCAAACACGCCCTATAAGAGGGAACGAGATTGAGATGATTGTATTTTATAATTTTTTAATAAATTATTTTTTTTATAAAATTTAAACATGTCGATTATGAAGTTTGGGAACGATGACAAAGAAAAAGAAATATATGAACTTATAGGATTAGGGCTTTTAGCCGGGTAGGGCCGGGCCGGCCCTTATTGATATCTCTAGGTGTGAACACTGATGCCATCGCAAGTCTTGATTTAGTCGATATATAGAGGCTGCAGCACAATCCAATTAGCTGTATTTCTTGACATTATGAAAATAAAAATCGTACCTAATAGTAATGCAAACTTGAGTTTTTTTTCTCTTTTTTTTTAATAATAGTTTATGAATCAAAGATCTTAAATAAAAAATTGGAAAGAAAATATAGTAATTGGTCTTGTTTTTCTATTAACTCACCGACTCTCTAATGACCTCCGTAAAAGTTTGCTAATAGTGAAGAGAACAATGTTAATAAATTAACAGTTTTCAACTTTTTTGCTTCGAGATTAAGAACATTGTTCGGTCGGTTTATAAAGAGATTGGGTCGGAAAATTTACCTTCTTTCCGGGTGAATAAACCTTCCCCGATGGACTTTCTAGATAAGATAAGTTAATGTTTGCTTCGAGATCAAGAACAACGTTTGGTCGGTTTATAAAGAGATTGGGTCGGAAAATCCACCTTCTTCCCTGGCGAATAAACCTTCCTCGGTGAACTTTCCAGATAAGGCGGGTTAATGAATTCCAATGGTAGAAAGAAAATGTTAGAGATTTCTGAATGTTCAGTTCTCGGGAGAGCCTGCAAAGATTTCATTTTGTAACTGAAATTAGCTCCCGAAAGGGAGAATTGGATGTCATGTTTTTCGGATTAGAAAGCAAGCCAGGGGAAATATCCGTAAAATACAAAATGTATGATTATTGTAGTAAAAAAATTAGGTTGTGTTTGGATAGATTTCTGCACAGCTGGTTTGAGACATCCTCAAACCCCAGTATGTGTTTGTCTTTAATAGTTGATGGTGGCTTAACACATATTTTTTACACTACTTTTCTCAGCAACTTTACTTCAGTCAACAGTGTCACAGCAGGTTTCAGTCTCAACCAAACACAGCATTAGACAGCTTTTGATGTCTAGGAAAATCCGAGGGCATTTTCGTCTCTCAATATTTCGAAGTCGCATGATTTTTTTATTTTAAAGGTTTGACATGCTGAAAAACATGGATTCCCCCAACAATTCAATTATCTAACAACCCACCTAACCAGAAAAATGATATAAAAATCAACCAAAATCGCCATCCCCAATTATGATCACATGTTATCCGCCGCTGTATTACATAGAAGGTGTCAAATTCCACCTTTGACCTTATCCCACAAGCACCACATGTCGCACGTGTCTCCAATGTTAAGCTCAAATTAACGGCACTCCTTTCTCCGGCGTTGGTTCTCTCTCTTCTTTCTCTCTCTTTGGAGCCATGTCCACCACCAGTCTCCTCCGTTTCTCTCTCTCCCCTCACAACTCATCTCTACACCGCCGCCATGAGCTCCCACCTCAGCTCGGACGCCGTTCGATTCTCACACATTCGCCGAAATTGCATAAATTCACCCGTATTTCCTCGAAAGCTATCGAGTTCGAATCACCTAGTGAAGTCCAACTGCAGGAGAAGACGCCTCAGGCAGAACCGAATTCTACTGTATTACTTGATGTATCTGGAATGATGTGCGGCGCGTGTGTAACGCGCGTCAAGTCGATCCTCTCCGCCGACGACCGTGTTGACTCGGTCGTGGTCAATATGCTGACTGAAACCGCCGCGATCAAGCTGAAGGAAGGAGGTGGAGAAGATTTCTGCGGCATGGCGGACGAGCTGGCGAAGAAAGTGTCCGCGAGCGGATTCGACGCGCGGCGGAGGGTGTCGGGGATGGGGGTGGAAGCGAAGGTAAAGAAGTGGAGGGAGACGGTGGAGAAGAAGGAGGCGTTGCTCGTGAAGAGCAGGAATCGGGTGGCGTTTGCTTGGACGTTGGTTGCTCTCTGCTGTGGCTCTCACGCTTCTCATGTTTTGCACTCTGTTGGTATTCATGTTCATGGTGAGAACTTGCACATTTTACTCAGCTTCTCAAATTGGTGCTTCTGCTCGTAATCGAAGTAAATCGTTTATGTTTTTGTATATGCTGCTTCATATACTGTATTACCTTTTAATCATAGTTTCCAGCTCTTCTTAGGGATCAACTTGCTCTGCTTACGAGATTTTCATTTTAAATAAGTGCATCCTATTGGTTGCAAAAAATTTAGAGCGTGTGTGGCTAATCTTATTTCGATCCTCAATATTTTATAAATTGTTTCAAGAGCATATAACTTGTAATTTCTCAAGAGATTATAAGTTAAAGTTTTTGGATAATGGAGCTTATAAGCTTGCAATTGAATGTAGGAATTTAGTTATGAATTTTGTAGATGAATATGAAATCCACCTCAAACACACGTTTAATTAGTGTTTGTGGTGTTTGTTTAGTGCGTCTAGTGTGTATGAAGAAAATGTGTGTAGTGTATATTGCGGGTGAAGTAAGTATGTGTGCATAGTGTGTTTATCTGTGTGTGATGTGTAATTTGAATGTGACTTATAAATAAGATGGACTAGAGGTACTTGTTTTTAAAGCTTATAAGCTATAAGAGCTTATTTTTACATCTGCTTAGTTGTGTAACTGTAACACCTTATTTTATCAAACATCCTGGCAATCTTATTTGTCAGGAAGCTTTTTATTATTTAAAATATTTTAATGTTAATCTATTTCCCATTTCCCTATTTTATTGGTCTAACTGTTCTAGGTTGTGTTGTTTACTTTTTAACTAGGATCCGTCTTGGATATTATGCACAATTCTTATGTGAAAGGTGGTTTAGCTTTGGGCTCGCTGTTGGGACCTGGACGAGGTTAGTTTGTTTCAATAAAGCCAGATTGTTTTTCCCGCATTAATTTTGTCACTCTTGGACTAGATACATACTGTGAGCGCTATATGCTCCTTCCTCCCTCCCACAAAAATAGTTCACTTCTAAATTTCAAACATATTAAGAAAAGTCATTTAATGCATATGGAAATTCTGCTATACCCTTATTTAATATAGTGGATTTAAGGTTTGTCAACTATAAAAGGTAATTTGAATGAATCTTTTAGTAGGAATATAAGGAAAGCAAACATTTAATACACTCCTAGTAAGGAAAGGGGAATATTTTTTTGAGACATCCCAAAAAAAGAAAATGGAACTATCAATATGAGGGGGGGGGAGTATTCTCGTTTGATTTTTTGGCACACTTTTTTCTGCTAACACAGCTTGCGTTATGGTTTAGATTTGCTTTTTGATGGATTGAAGGCTTTTAGAAAGGGTTCACCCAATATGAACTCCCTTGTTGGCTTTGGAGCAATTGCAGCATTTGCAATAAGTTCGGTGAGTGTGGAACAAATGTTAAAATTATTCCTTTCCTCCTGAAAATTTTAAATTTCGGCTTGTTGCTTGTTGTAACTGGTCTTCGTTGACTAATTTGCATGTTCTTTTAGGTGTCACTTTTGAACCCTGAGCTTCAATGGAATGCTGCATTTTTTGATGAACCGGTATGGTTTGTTATAACTTGAATTTTGTATTTCATAACTGATCAGCCTATTCATAACGATCATGAATTTCCACGGATTGCAAGTTGACTACCTGGGTGATGTTTCAAGTTCCTCACTGAGATTAATTGATTTTTAGCATGCAGGTCATGCTTCTTGGTTTTATCCTACTGGGGCGTTCGCTTGAAGAAAGAGCTAGGATCAAGGCATCCAGTGACATGAATGAACTATTAGTAAGTTTACATCCGGACCCGTTAGGACAGCTTTCTCCTACTCCATGTCCATGAATCAATGGTTATTATATTTTTCTGCATGGGTTGGTCTCACTAGTCAGCAATGAGTTCATAGGTTGTAAATATAAACATTTGAAACAGAAGATTTTGCACGGGGAATTTCTTTGAGAACGTAAAAGTTGATTGATTAAGTTCTGGACAATCTACCAGAAAAGTATTTCTGTGGGCTTGGTGTTGAACATGCATTGTATGAGAACTATCAGATACCCTTTCTCTGTCTTGATAACCAGCTAATTGGATTGTGCTACAGTCTCTCATATCGACTAAATCAAGACTTGTGATTGCTCCCTCTGGAAGTGATGTCTCATCAGACAACGTTCTTTGCGCTGATGCCATGTGCATTGAAGTTCCAACTGATGATATTCGGGTCGGCGATTCAATCTTGGTTTTGCCTGGAGAAACAATCCCTGTAGACGTAAGTGATTTTCAAAGTGGTCTGTGGCACTGTGTCCTATTTTTTATCTGCTTATGTTATTTCCATTTTATTATAGTTTGTACGTTGAACTCCCTGTGATGTTTTACTGTTGTTCTAGCATCTTCAAAATTAGTAGATCTGGTGCATGGTTAGTTAATATAAATGCCAAGAGTTTCATATCTGATTATTCCCTGAGCCTGTCAAAACAGAAAACTATTGAACAAGATTGTTAAGAGTATTCATATTTCATGCATCACATTAGTTCTTGGGATCAGCCGATCAAAAAATGAATTGTGATTGGTAATGTAAATCCATGTGAAGATTGCTGGTATTTGAATAATTTACAAATAAGTTGTGACTGGAAAGTTGATAATCTACTCCTCCTCTCCCCTGCCCCCTTAAAGTTGGTGAAGGTTAAGTTCGCAAAGGGTATTTTCGTATAGCTTTATCTTATCCATGGTCATTGTCGTTCCCCCATAATATGCTTGCTGAAATTCAAGGGAATTGTAGAGTTTATATTTTGATAAATTGAACATGGTTTTATGCATATTTTCTGTTTATACACGTGAAAATTCTCTCTTTACTGAATGAATTGAAATGTCAAATTGTCTGCACAGGGAGAAGTCCTTGCAGGTCGAAGTGTGGTGGATGAGTCCATGCTTACTGGTGAATCTCTTCCTGTATTCAAGGAAAAAGGGCTTTCTGTTTCAGCTGGAACAATTAATTGGGTATGAGCCTACTCAGAGTACATTGCTTCAATAGTAGTATTAAAGTAGTTCTGATCAATTAATTTGTTACAAAGGGAGGGATAGGGAGGGATTTTTATTCTTCATGTTTGATGGGGACCTTGATTCTTCTGCCCACGTGATGACTTCTATGACTCATCTGTTCTACTTATTTACTTCTTACTTGTGTAAGCCTTTCTACTGCTTGACTTCTCCAGATTTTGGAGTCATTGGAAACTATAAACCTAAGTAACATGCTATGCATTCATTTCCAGTGAAATCATTATTCCTCAAAATAGTAGTTAATTTGGTGTAGATAATAAGATTGGTACTGTTTTAAATTTATATTACCTGTCTTTTCATTTATATATATTTCTGGACTGATGCTTTTATCCCAACATTTTTACAGGATGGTCCTTTAAAGATAGAGGCCTCTTCCACCGGTTCAAATTCAACAATATCTAAGATTGTTAATATGGTCATCTCTCTCTCTCTCTCTCTGTATGTATGTGTATGTGTATATCTATCTACACATACCCACATGTTATATATATATGACATGTATATTATATGGATATGTGCGTAGGCATGCATGGCTGCATCATCTATGGGTTGGCCATCTCTCTCTCTCTCTCCACACATGTTATGACATAGATATTACATCAATATGTGCGCACACATGCATGTCTGCAAGTATCTATTGGCTGGTGAAATGTCTATTGATTTACTTGATCAACTGGCAGGTTGAGTATTTCCACAGTTTTTCTGTGTAACTTTTATGTTTGAGCAGTTTTCTGAATACAGGCATAGTGATTCACCTTCTACTCCAATGGACATTATCAATTGCTCAACCAGCCACTAAATCTACATTTTGTTTTAAAAGCTAAAGTATGGGATTTTCCACTTATACGTTTTACATAATTTTATGATGTGTATTGGATCTGCACAAGTAGAAAATGGTTGGTTAGAAACTTTGAGGCATTTTGTACCATGTAACTTGGTGGATGACCAGACGGTTGGTAAAACTAAACTATTCTCAGGACATCATGTATGACATCCAAATGGGAAATAAGAGAATTTAACTATGGGCGTTCCCTAGAAATTTATGGAAGACCTTTGTGATTCTAGATCTTTTTATGCCCCTTGGACTGCGGGTTCAAATCTACGTGCCTAGTTCTAGAGCAGAACTTCTTTCCAAAGTTTTTATAGCCTTGGATTTGTAATACATCTGTGTTTTTTTAATGATTGTAGTGTTGTTCCCTATTAACAAAATCTCTTGCTCTGCTACCTCTGTGAAACTTTGGCAGTGTTTTATTTTACATAGCATTCTGTTCCTCATTATGGATAAGTAAAATTCAATTATTGCACTACTGAATGGCTTGCAGTGGACTTTTACTAAATAATTCCTATAATTATACCTTCTTTTTCGTGAAGGTTGAGGATGCTCAAGGACGTGAAGCACCTATTCAAAGGCTTGCAGATTCAATTGCCGGCCCTTTTGTATATAGTGTCATGACATTGTCAGCAGCCACATTTGCTTTTTGGTAGGTACCTGCATCTTCACTTTTATTATGAAGTTTTCAATGCATAATATGTGTTCCCAGTTTCTGCACAAGTTAGTACTAACCTAGGAGAATACAAACTTGATTGTATTTAAATGGGAGGATTTTTTTATATTTTTTAATTATGTAAAACCAAAGTTCGTTAATAAAAAATTGAAGAAAAAATTAATATGCTAGGAATTGGTGGTGGTGGTGTTCAGATTTTTGTGGTTTGTAGACAGATATCCCAGAAACAAATGCAAGTCAAGAAGTAGTTTTACATTAGAATACCACATCTACAAAGTAGTCAAAAATTAAGCTAAGAAATTATGTGAAGTTGAACCCAACTACCCAGAGTCAATAGTAGCAGTTAATATCACTGGGATCCAAAAACTTCAGTCGGCTATGTCCATCACTTTATTTAATGTAAGTTTTGTTTATCATTAAAAAAATGACAACCTTCAATCATTTAACAACAACCCTTCTATCTATCCATTCTCCGGGCATTGTCTACGAAAATCCTTTACCTCATTTGTAAAAGCATTTGGCATGTTCGCTATTTGCTGCTTTTGGCCATGAAAAGTTGAGCAGTTGATTTCGTACTGCCTTGCTTGCAGTCCACATCAATCAACATCTTTTTCAGCCAAGTCTGTTGTTGCCTTTTGTTCCTAGTGATTCAAATTTATAGAATAGTTTCAGACTGATATGATGGTGCTGGTGTCTTGTTCCTTTCTGACATTTGCTTTGATAATTGCTATTTTTCTTTCACTCAGGTACTATATTGGAACTCATATATTTCCAGATGTATTGCTTAATGACATAGCTGGGCCAGATGGAAATTCACTGCTATTAAGCTTGAAGCTTGCTGTGGATGTTTTGGTGGGTGCTCATGTGTAACATGCGAGATCTTATTTGTAGTATATTACTCTCAAATCTTTCTATCCATTTGTTACCTCAGAATTCTGTTCTTCCAGGCATATTTTATATAGTTAATCACTCCAAGCTACATGATGAAAGATGCAGCGATGCATGAGTTAATCTTGCGTTTTTTAAATACCATCTACTTTTCCAGGTTGTATCCTGTCCGTGTGCTTTGGGCCTTGCAACACCAACGGCAATTCTAGTTGGCACCTCCCTTGGTACAGTTTTGCTAAATTTTGTATTCATAATAGCTTTGGGAACCTTGCCTTTGTTTGCCACTCCCCGTAGACTTTCTCATTATTTGGGTACTTAGTCTTGACTAGATAGTTGGATACTTGGATGTCAAAAAGTTGCACGAATACTTCTTGTCTAGTCAGATGATCCATAATACAACTAAACTAGGAAGAAATGCTGTTCATACTGATTGAATATTCATTCATCAGAACGAACTTACTTCTATAGCGTTTCTGCAACTACTGTAATCTTTGTCGACAGTCAGTTTGTAATTGCCTACATACATTGATAAGTCTGGGCAAGACCCACTATGAAGTATATGGTCAAGTTTCCAGAATTTAAGCAACAATAGATAGTTTGTGAGTTCTATTTAGCTCGAGTATGAAGTTGATCATGAGTTACTTCTTTCAATTTCTGGAAACATTACTTGTCTTCCATTCCGTTTCAGGAGCAAAACAGGGACTTCTTATCAGAGGAGGAGATGTGTTGGAGCGATTGGCAGGGATAGATTACATCACCTTGGATAAAGTAAGTACAAAAAAGTACCCTTCTCAGTTCTTGCATGCTTTTACTTTTACCGCCTGTGTCACAAGAGCAAGATGAGACAGCAAAGTATAGCAAGAATAAGATGGGACGACAACGAAAAAATGGACCACCGTGACTCAAATTTACTAATTCTGCCTTCGCTATTTCTAACTTCAGACAGGAACTCTCACTGAAGGAAAACCTGCTGTATCAGCTGTTGCATCTTTGCATCATCAACAATCTGAAATACTTCAAATTGCTGCTGCTGTGGAGAAAACAGCCTCACATCCACTTGCAAAGGCTATTATAGCTAAAGCCGAATCATTGACTTTGAATATTCCTAGCACAAGAGGTCAATTATCTGAACCAGGTTCTGGAACCTTAGCAGAAGTAGATGGGCTCTTGGTGGCTGTTGGGAAATTAAGTTGGGTTTCTGAACGTTTTCAGCAAAAATTAAGCCTCTCTGATATAGAGAAACTTGAGCGGTCTGTGGTACATCAATCATCAGCAGATTATTCTTCATCTCACCATTCAAGAACAATTGTTTATGTTGGTAGAGAAGGAGAAGGCATTATTGGTGCTATTGCAATCTCTGACAATTTGCGACGTGATGCTGAATCCACTATAACTAGGTATTTTGGCCTATACCAAAATCTTAAATTTGTGATGCTTTTGTTGAAGCGCTCTTAATAAATATATGGGGAAGTTTAAACCTGGAAATAGCGAACCTGGTTCCAGCTTACATAAACTTTATGCTGAATTAGTTCATCTTTTCCGTTTCTCTTATTTATTTTTCTGTTAATGTTTGAAAGGCTTCAACAGAAGGGAATTCGTACAGTCCTCTTGTCAGGGGACAGGGAAGAGGCAGTTGCAGCTGTAGCTAAATTAGTTGGTGTTGAAGATGAATTTGTCAATGGTTCTTTAACACCGCAGCAGAAATCTGGTGCTATTTCAACACTTCAAGCATCAGGCCATCGTGTTGCTATGGTAATATTATCTACCTAATTTTATTTATTTTTTAATTGAAAAAGGAAAGGTTAACTATCTCTTTAATTTTGAGATTAATTATTATTGAAGATACAGAGGAGTGCCACTGTTTACCAGTGATTATTATAAATGTTTTATTGTTTTCGAAATAACTAACTTCTATGAGTTTGCAAATAGATGATTATCATCAAGTTCCATTAAGTATAGTTGCTTGCTATACATAATATGTGTCATTAAATGAATTGGCTATTTCTCTAGTTGGTCTCTTATTCTTGTTAAAATGTGGATGTGAAATGTATAAGTAGATGATATCTCGCTAGTCTGTGAGAAATTAGAAGTGTTGAACTAACTCATATCTTAAAAGGTTGGTGATGGTATCAATGATGCACCTTCTCTGGCGCTTGCTGATGTCGGGATTGCCTTACAAATTGAAGGACAAGAAAATGCCGCTTCAAATGCAGCATCTATCATACTATTGGGAAATAAACTATCACAGGTATACATTATTCATGGCACCCGTCATCCTTTCTCATTTTGCCGTAGTTGGTGTTGACATTTTTGAATGGTGTTCTGTATATTGTGGTCAATGGAACGGTATAGATACAAAAGATAAAATAGAAGAGTATTTTCTTGGTAGTATAGGAACAGAAAGAGAGATAGAGGAGAGAGAGGGAGAGTTTATGGTCTTTTTTACTTATTTTAGTATGCATGTTTTTCTGTAGCATATTCTAGTCCATCTTCTCTTCCATTTTGTTTCTGTTCTTTTCCTTTTGGAACACCAATGCTCAATATTCATTTTAGGAGTGGGTTTGTGGCAGGTGGTAGAAGCAATTGACCTCTCAAGAGCAACAATGGACAAAGTTCGTCAAAATTTAACGTGGGCAGTTGCGTATAATGTTATTGCAATCCCAATGGCTGCCGGAGTATTACTTCCCCATTTTGATTTTGCTATGACGCCTTCACTTTCAGGTAATACCTCCTTGCTTTCATTTGCTGACCTCGGGAAATGATAGTCAATCGATCGTCTGAATTGGAATATCGTTTTTGATGAAATGCGCAGGCGGAATGATGGCTTTGAGCTCAATCTTTGTCGTCACCAACTCGCTCCTACTGCAGTTCCATGGCCCTCAAAAGAAGAAAGAAAAGAGCAAATTCAGCATTCATTCACAATAAAAACAAGTGCTATTATTCTGGTGAGTTAGCTGTTTTGAATTTAGTATTCTAAAGGGACGATTTTGGAACTCAAGACCTCTGAAGAGGAAATACAAGTTTAGTGTTATCCCCAGAATAACGTGCTATATGTTCATTGG
>JAUEKW010000024.1:899354-911493 GCA_032274785.1 Ajuga reptans
AATTTTCACAAACTAAACTTGCCAGCATTGGTATTTTACTAAGAGCTAATTTTAGTAATCCTGTTCTCTACTCTTATGATATCAGAATAAAGAGCAAGACAAAAACCGAACAAAGTAATTCATACTTACCTTATCCAAAAAGAATTGGAAATATATAGGAGAAAGAAGCCTCCCAAGTACAGGAATGCTTGCAGTCAGAATTGTATTTATGCCATTTACATAACTGCAGAAATATCCACAAGGTAAACACATAAAAAGGCTTAATAGGCCAGCAACAGCAATCACATATTTACGATGGCCTCTTACTCAGATTGGTCACCAACACTTTCAAGTGTGCCCCAAGGAACACGCGTCATCGCAGCCATCTCAGCATCAAATTTAGTTTCTATACCGTGCACAAGAGTTATCAGTGCTTTCGTTATGACTGCTGAGAACTCATCCTGCATGAAACATCAACATTATGACTTCTTCTATTATTTTGGGGGCTTGCGGGGGGGGGGGGATGATGCAGAAAATGGTGAAACAAGGAATGTTTTTTTTGTCCCTACCTGTACTTCAGACATGTCAATGCTATCTGCAAATTGAGGATCAACTATTTTGGACACATTTTCGGCCAATTCACCTGACTGATAACATACAAGGGGGAAGAAACAATCAAGACTCAGGCTTGGGTAAAGAGAAATAAAACTAAGAAAAAGAAAAGGAGAAAACTTAAACAAGACTATATCTGCTGCAGCACACATGTTGAACCTCCACCCATTGATATAATGCTATTGACCAATCAGAGAGCACCACTTACGTTTTCAGATACCTAGTTCACTTATAGACTGTTCACTTGATAGTGAACTCCCCAATACAAAGATATATTCCATGGTTAATTTAGCTTGACTAGTTGATGCAAATAATCACATGATCGCAAAGCTTAGCTTGAATGACGTGAACTCCATAATAAGAAAAAGTTTTCTAGTCAAAACATGTCTAAAGTTGCTATTCCCAGTTGTAAAGAATAGCAAATGGGCTATGTTGCATCGCTGACATTTTTAACTATTCTTAAGATCGTTGTATATCTTCTGGACTCTAAAACCAATTGGCCTTACAGAGAAATGAAGCAATTCAAATTTGAAATACCAACCGTCTTGTGGCAATATTCTGCTGTGTTGACTATATAGCAGATTATACGTTCATCCTTGTCGGAGGTCTGCAAAGACAGTTAGTCAGTTGAACTGTACAAATATAAGTACGGCAAAAATATAGTAACATACAATAAACAAACTAAATAATAAAAAAATGGCTACCTTGATTTGGCCATCCATTCCTGTGGCAGCTGCTACAATTCCTGTGCCACCCTTCGGAAGTCTCACAAAAAGCTTTGTGGCATATGCTTTAAGAATTCTTTGGAATACCTATTTCCGGAACAATGAAGTCTCAGATTTATGGTGCAAAGAGATTCCAAAATCCATTGAAAATACCTATTTTATGCAGAATAAAGAACCCAGATGTATGCATCAAACTTCAAGCTCACTATACTAAAGATATCCTCCAATCCATGGGAACAGTCATAAGAAGGTAGAAGGCGCAATGTAACTAAGGAAGGTCAGTGTAAAGGCACCACTTCCACATAAAACTATAAGAGAAGCAAGATGTTGAAATTCACACTTGGGAATCTTGATCTTTTGAGTTCTGCCCAGAAGTTTCAAGTATCAAGATAGTCATATGTTTTACCATAATAACTTAGTTTGAAGAATTCTATTGTAAATAATACTCAAAGACAGGTACTTGATTCCTAAATAGGTGATGAACATTTGTTCGGCAAGGCAAAGGAATTTTAAGACTGAAAACTAATCAGGTCAATTTCTTTAATAGGGCAACAAAATAGAGACACCAACATGGACACACCAATGGAAACCAATAATGTACCTTAAACAAATTAAACAATGTCTGGGCTTTTGTCAGAGCACTGCATCTCTTTAAGCTCCTCCTTATAATCAAAAAGGCCTTCATGAAACATAAAACAAGGATTTATTATTCAGTAAGATCAACGAAATGCAAGAATATAAACAAAGAGAAAGAAGTAGTTAATATCAAAGTATAGTGATGAAGAATGCTCAGCTATTTCACAATAAGACGGTATTCGTCTGTAGTCATTCTTTGATGGGAATCTGAAGCAATTCAATTTAGGTCTAGTTGTTTCATCTGTAAGTAACTGAACTCTGAACAAATGTTCAACCATCCACATTGAAACAGTAAAAATCTTAAACTTCTTGGTAGTTTCAGGCGATATCACATGCCCTAATTGCAGCACTATGAAAATTACAAGATACAAGAATCTCAACTCCCAGAAATGGGAGATCATGGCTGCGTCATGGTCCAAAATAATAAGAACATAATTCTTAGTTGACAACAAAGTTTTGAGACAAAGATTGAAGACATAACACAGCTTTTAACCAATAACCTTTCCCCATGACCACTCCAAGAAAGATCGCAGCATCTCAAACAATACAAAATTATTTCCATGAGATTTATTCTTTTTGTTGTCGAAAATAAAGGAGCAAGACTAGCAAGAAGCAGAAAATAATACGATATGAACTCTCCATAACATATATGTTCGCCATATCTGCAATTGAAACAGATTCACCTATCCTATAGCGGAAAGAACACAAGGAAACACAGTCCACAAAGAGAAGACATAAGATGACATGGAATGTACATAAATACCTACACATACGCAAATACTTTTAAAAAATAAATAAATAAATCTAGCGGTCTTGCTTCAAAAACACACTGGTTCATATATGTTCACATTTGTTTACCTGCATACTGCTAGATAAAATATTTGTTTGACTCCCCTCTTCAATATCCCATGTTTCTTCCTAAGATACAAATGCACATTAGCTGAAGCAAAAAAGTATAACAGGGCCAGAGTTAAAACACTTAGAATCACAATAATGACCCAAACCTGGACAAGCTTCTCCAAATGCTCCATAAGAGACTTCTCTTCCAGTTCAACATACACCACCAAGTACGGTTCGAAGCATGATGAGATGATCCCTTTAAAATTGAACTGCCAAGTAAATCAAAAGCAGTCAAGAGAACATATATTGAGTACCTTTTTCAGGTTTACATCATTATGAAAACCAAACTGCATCCACATATAAAGTAGATGAAGTTTCTACATTGACATGATGCAAGTGGGTACACATAAATTTGACTATTTGAGCATGAATTGCAATAACAGAATTTGAACCATTGCAAACAAGAAACAAGTTCCGTGTTTGCCTACTGAATTCTAAGGCAACTGAATGTAAAGGAAGTGGAGGAGGAAACCCTGTTTCTGGTAATAAAAATATCTTGCCAAACTTGTGTATGAAGTTCCTTGTAAGAAATTCAGATAACTTACCCCAGCACCAGGCACAGACAAATCTTTGTGGCCATCTCGATCCTGGCAAGGAAAATAACCATGTTGGCAGTTTAACATGATTTACAATATAAGTGTGACTAATAGATTATATGACTAGGTGAAGCAATTGAATTTTTATGCATGCCTCATTCTCACTTCCACTATGTGCAGCAAGCTTTTTCTCATATTTCTTTCGAATGTCTGAAACAGTCTGATTGGTATTTTCCCCCATATCTTCCCCAGTTTCACTTCCTGGTTCTCTGCTACGGCTTCCACCACCAAATTTCTCTGCTAATTCTTCCTCGAATTCCAGCGTCCTTTGCAATGCCTACAAGTAGCCACCAGCACACCCATGCAAACTGCTTAAAAAAGGATATGTGGAAATTCCTAAAATCTATTTCTAAAATGTTGATCAAATAGATGGTGCTCCATAGGCAGAGTGCAACATGCAACGTGACAAAGAAACGGCAAAAAAAAAAAAGTTCGGCCTCAAACTTCTGTAAGCTGATTAGTATGTATATATATCAATATAACTCCATGGCAGAGATAAAGATGGTGTATACGTAAAAGATATATGTTCTCCACCCATATCATAAATGGTGGAGCAAGTAATACACAACTCTTGCAAATATCCCCCCACCTAACTCTGCCTAGGACCCTGCCTAGGGACTAGGCTACCCAGTCTTTTTTTTCCGACTTCGCCCAGCCTAACCCCGCATAGGCCCCATTTAACCCCGACTAGGTGCTAGGACCCAATTTACTGCATGACTAGTGCCATCAACTTTTACAACATTGCAATAGACTACTGCAACATGGCTATAACTTTTACAATTTGTGCTCCTGAACAAACTGAAAGGGTAAATCAAACCATACAATCATACAAGGAAATGGATATCTTAAGGAAAAAACTTATTTCCGTTTTACTATTAACAAATGAGCTCGAGAAACAGATATTCGACCAACTGGAGGATTATGGATATGGAAACAAAACCAACCTCAGCAAAATCATTAGATAGATAAATATAGCTTAAGGTAGAGGATGCTAAGCTGAATACAGAAGGCAGAAAGATGCATGCATTTTATGCGAGACTGTGGAGTGAATATCTCCTATAAGTTAATACAATAAAACCTATATAAATTAATAACTTTGGGATAAGGCAAAATCTATTAATTAAAAGAGGTATTTATTTATCGATATTAATCTAGCCTATATGACTCAAGTCGGGACCGGAGAAAATTATTATATTAAAGAGATTATTAATTTATTTTGTATTAATTTTAAGAGGTTATACTGTATATAAGGACATCGCGACTGTGCAAAAGATTAAATGAGTACTCTTAGACCAGTATGGGGAAGACTATTGAATTCAAGACCACATCAGGAAACATGTCAAAAAACAGAAACTTACCAGCAATAACGTCCCAACATCTGGCTTTTCTTTAAGATTGTTGAGGATGTCCACGAGTTGCGTCCTGTTACAAAAATCCATACATGACTTGGTCATAGTATTATGTACAACTCTCCAAATACACCAAATCCTCCATAACAAAGGCTCACATGACGGATAAATTGACATAAACACGACAAAGACAAATTAATAAAAAAAAAAAGTTATCTCCGCCCACTGTTTGTATATACTAGTAGTAACCAAATCTTATTAAAAAAAAAACCAGAAAAATGATCCCACAGGATATTGAGGTCAAAACCATACAGAGGTTTGCTGGTACATACATTCAAATTCTCAAACATAGTAAAGGATAAATAGTACTCTAAGTAATTTAGCTGGACAACTTCATATACATAAAACTAGGTAGTGAACCGAAGGAGGATAGATAGGCCACAAAGCTAGAACTCAGATTTGTTGCCTTGATTTGCAAAGTCCGAATGAGAGGTTTAATCACCAACCTTGTCAACTTGCAGAACTGGATGCAAAGTAGATAGGAAACATGCCAGGAAGACGGGAAAAGTTTATAAATCTCCTCATTGGCTCTTAGTCTACGCTTGATCCAAGCATATCTTCTTTCTGTTTTATCCAGCTTCGCCAATTCTGCCGGACATTACCAAGATTCGAGTTTAAATTATCAAACTTAACTTCAGAAAAGATTGAAAAAGAAGATAAAAACGAAAAAAAGAATCTAGATATACCCGCTCCCTCAAAAATTTGCTGATATGAAGTAAGCTCCCTGCTGCAGAAGTTCTTCACTAATTCTTCCCTGACTGATGGCTCCAAAGCATCAACAACCAGGCAAGCATCTGATAGCTGCTGCAGTAAATTAGTTTCCTCGGTCTCTTTTCCTGTACCTAAGCTGTAGAAGTGTCATTAGGAGTAAGTCTTAGCAATACGGGACTAAAAGAATAGAAGTGAATCAATTCACATTTTACATTTTTTTAAACTAAAACAGAGATGTGCTCAAAAAGCATCTACAGCCATTAAAACAAGATCATCTTAAATTAATCATGTCTTCTCTACATTGTTTGCCATTGAGCTGTTCAATAAATTTGTTGCATATGGATTTTTATTCCTACTGTACATTTCCAAGTGAACAATCTACCAAATATTACCAATGAAAAGGAGCTTTGAGAAAAAGATTTATTAAACATAAAAACAATATAATCACCAACAGTTAGACAGGTTCACACACAGCCAGACCATAATAATTCCTTGGTCCTAGTTTAACTGTAAAAACTGATCACCAAATCATAGTCTGAAGTCATTGATTTAATTTCACGTTTGGTCTGTGTAGTAGGTTTCTAGATCTAAGTTAATGAACTCTGGAACATATAAAATTGAACAATGTGTAATACTCAAACAATTCTATTATAGTTAAATACACGACCAAACATGTCTATATATAATCACTTAAATGCTCAGTTAATTAAGAATAAGACGAAAAAATATCAGGAATAAGATTCGGGTATCCAGAATTCTATATACATTTACCTCAAAAATGATAGGTCAGGTTAGTGGTAACATTTCGTTGTAACCTAAAGGTCAAAGTACTTAGTAGTCTATATAAGTTCATATGAACAATTGGGCTTTTATTAAACCTGAGTTCAGAAACTCTTTTGCCTGAAGGAAGGCTCAACCTGCTGTGCGTGCATTAGATTGAGAATGTTTTGTTTGATGCTAATTAGTTCTTGATTTAAGCATTTTAATTTTAATTAGAAGATAATACACAAACACACACACACACCGGAAAAAAAAAAGTTTGGCCCTATATTATACATTGATTTTGTGCCAGAGCCTCTCTACTCTTCAAATTAAGGAACAGCCTTGCGTCCACCAATCAGCCATATGGCAGCACTAAAGTCGAGTTTGAGATAGAACATATAAATATCATTTTGCTCAAATAGATCCTCAAATTTTAGAAGTAACAAACCTAGAGAAATCAGAGAATACATGAGATTTCAGAATTTGTTTGATGCTCTTGAACTTCTCCCGAAGCTCTGTGATCTTCTGAAAATCTCTATAAGCTTCAAAATGGCTGCATAGCTGGTTGACAGCCTGAAATATATCCGCATGCCACAAAATTATGGGAAAGAATAGTTAGGAATATTATATTCTATCTGCATGGCATCAGCAACAATACATATCAATAGAAGAGAAGCTACCATATAACACAGGACTACAGGAGATTGAACATACTGGCATAATTAATTACCGATGCAACATAAAGCAAGAAATTTTAAGAGTTTGACTTCGAGCTAAGAAGCATATAGCTCAAAACTATATCATATGTATGTATCAGTGAAATAGCACATAGGAAGGCTGCAAAACATGTGCACACCATGAAATACCTCAAGCTGTGCCGCTGCCTCCTTGTACTGTCTTTTAGAAGCCATCGCTTGAAGTTGTTCTACAGCAGATACTGTCATAGAAACAAAAAGTGGCATTGAATTTCAAATGACGTCAAATTTAACAAGAAAAAATAAAATCCATCAATATCTGATGTATTCTTACATAAAGCCGGGTGCCATGATTTCTCATGACAGAACGGATAAATAAAACGGGATTTGCTAGACCTATGAAAAGAACTCAATAGGTAGCTAACGAGTACACATTCAGCTTCCTCTACAGGAGTTTGACTTCATATATATTTGCAATTAGTTCTAAGGAATGGACAAGCCATAGTAAGGGGAACAATTTATGAAGGTTGAGAATATCAGATATTCAAAGAAAGGGTCCATGAAAATATTGGAAATAACAATATAAATGGAACCGCAGAGGACCAAAAAAATAATAATCCATACTAATCTTCTCCTGGGTGCACATTTAGAAAATTCTACAACCATCTTCAGTTACAACACTCATAAAATATTGTTTTCCCTCTCTTGATCTCAACAAGTACAAATGATTTAATCCCGTAGTACCATATCTTTACTAGCTGGCTTAAGTTAATGAGAATGCCAACCACAAGTTTCCCGTCCACGTTAACCAGGAAATTTCCTTACCCCAGGCACTCCTTCCAAAACTTTAAATATGAAAAAACACAATCCTAATCTCAACTCTGTCAAAACTCTTGAAAGTTGGCGTTGATGAAAGGGCAACAAAAACAAAAGTTACTTACAGATACTCACACATAAGAGATTTGCTATAAGAAAACAGTATCAAATATCTTTAATGTGTGGACCATAAAATAGCAACTGCTGAAGCAGTAGATGAGTTATATTCTACCTCAGAAAACTCAAAGCGTAAATATGACAAAAGTAACAAGTCATTAAAGTATTCTCCAGGAAAACTAAGACTAAAAAGGGTCACCTAGCATAGTAAGGCGATGAAGGGCAGTGATCGTAGTAGTTATATGCTTCTTCGCAAAATCCAGTTTCTTGATGTCACGGCATATTTCCTGAACCATTGTTTCACTTTGCTCGGCTTTAGTTTTTATTTCTTGCATTTTGTAGATGAGTTCCTGCTCCAAATATTAATTAAATTAGCCAAAGAGCAGTAGCACAGAAGATAAGGCTTTTCAGAAAAATGATAAAGAAACAACAAGAAGTGTAGAGTACTTGTGCTAAGGGAACCTGAAGTTTGCATGGTAATTAACTAAAACAATGGGCAAACCTGAACTGCATGAGTAGCTGCTGCGAGATCCTCTCTGGCTTTGCTCCCTGAATTACTCTATGAAGCAATATGGCCAAGAATAAGAATCACCAAGAGGAAATATTGATGAGAACAAAAATGTTTTTTTCTATTAGAAAAAGGTCACTGTTGACTAGCAAGAGCGATTGGCCCTTATCCATAACAAAGTTAATCATTTGAGTATTTGAAGAAAAAACATCTAAAGATGAACATTATTTATTTATTTATTTTTTATTGGAAACAGAATCTAAAGATGAACATTATACTCTTGATATACAGTAAGATGAAACCACCTGGATTTTAAAGCATGGGACAATCAGATCTTTGGCAATTATGAGAAAATGTTGGTCAACGACCACATAAAAGAATAACAACATAATCAGGTCAGCATAGGCCACAGTTACGTATAACCAACTGGCTTTTTGGCCAGCAACAAGGGGCATGAGAGTTAGTACTCACAGAACCTTTTTGTTAGTTTCATGATCACCAGTCGTGTATTAGTGTATAACAAATCATGTAGGAGATATTCGCTAAGTAATTACTCCAGATATATTACAAGCTTGACTGAGTTCAACATTTAACTCCTATGCACTCAAGATAAATCTTGAGTAAGAAACTTGGCCTTTGTACCATCCGAGACATTATATATTATTTAAGACTTTAAGTGATGCTTAACATATCATCTCCTAGGTTCAGCACTTCATCATATGTCCTCTGAAATATACTAAATCTATACATTCCAACCCAGACAGCTCCACTGATGATCCTTTAGTTAGAAATCTCTAATGACAATTAACCAACTATGGGCCCATGAAATATCAATTAATCAGCAATCAAACAAAGCATAGAATCAGAATATCAATTTCCATACTTCAACTAGTGAAAACCAATTAGTGGAGATACCAACCTGCTGGCGAACAGCTGCCAAAATCTCAGCATCCACTCTACGGATTTCACTATGTATTTTCTGCATAAGGGGCTCAACACCAGATAGAGAGGCCTCTGCATATCAACCAGCTTCCAAAGTGTCAACAACTAAATCTTTTATAAGAATAAATAGAACATCTGAAGCTTCAAGCCTTTGTCCAATATATTCATTCTCATAAATAAAATTGACCAAATACTACTTCTGTTTCTTAACATCTTTTACCAGCATATTAGTTGCTTCATAGCTTGGACAGGGTCGATTAAATGCACACAAGAAGGAAGATCGCAACAAGTCACGCTCCAGGGTTAATTTTTCATACTAACCAATCCAAATCAATTTTTCTTAGGCAGAAACAATTATGACAATTATGTGAATCTATATGATATCCTATTGCATTCCAATCTATATAAGCACAAACGACAATGAAACCTCATACTCAACAATTCTGAACAAAATCCTTCCAACTGCTGTGGCCAGCAAACGGAAAATGCAAAAGAAAAAAGAACAAAATAACTAATCCTAAAATCCCTATGCACATAAACCCCTAGCTTCCTAAACATCGTCATGTACGTGCGCACCCGCGCATATGCGTGTATTTACAAATGCATTTTTTACCTGTAGGAAACATCTGGTTGATGTAATCCAAAGCACTCTGCTTCTCAGGTGCCGCCATTATTTGGATCAAAAGAGCTGAAAACAGAACATAACTCGTAAAATTAGCAACTACTGACTAAACAGTACGTATTTCGCCATTGGATCTGGATCATTAGCTTACGCAACTTCTCAATAAAAAACTCACGAGAAAATAACATCAAATTGAAACTTATACTACCTTCGGAATCACCAGTCTCTTCCGCGTCTGGTAATGGCACAGCTCTGTGATCAAAGCTAGAAATTGAAGAGAATTAATTGAGTGAAGAAAGCGAGCTACATCAATTGGTAGAGAAAATGAAATGGGGCGGTTCGTGTGAACCGGTTTAGAAACGTCAATCTTGATCGCGCTCCCGTTAACCGATTGACATCGTGAAATTTTGTAGACCGCACCAAGACTCGGTAGAAAATTCTCATTTTATTTAATTGCATTTCATTTTATTTTCTTAATTATTTCTCATATAAAGTAAAGGTATATTTGTTTAATAGTATTATTTATCATTTTTCTAGTATGAAAATAATAACATAAACACATCTTGAATACATTTCCATAGAAGTTCACTTTTAATAAAGCGCATTTAAAGCTCGAAATGTATGTTACAAGTTACAACCTGATAATGACATGATTAATTCCAAACTGACGGAACTAGGATTAGGTTAACTATATGTTCAGACTGTTTAAAGCGTCCGATTAGCTCGAAAACTGTTAGGTAAGCCCGCTAGCTAACATCCCTACAAACAACCTAATTAATTCATTCAATTTTTTGCATTTTTATTAACCCAATTCATCATTTTTTTTTCATTTTATAATAAAATTAGAGTTGTTTTGTATTTATTATATATTAATATTTATGTATTCTATATTCTTGTTTTCTTTTTTGGGAAAAAAAATATTTAGTTACTACTAATAATAAGACAATTAAAGGGAAAAGTTATCTTGTTGGCAGTCAATCTGATGAACAAACCTTTTCCAATTATTGTCTGTATTAAGAATCATCCTACTAACATGTAAATGAATATACAAATATTCATCTTTGCCAAATATATAGAAATATACTTTTCTTGCCTTCAAAATAAAAATATACATTTCTTAAAATGTAATAGTTAAAAACAATCAAGCTCTCATTACTTTTTTTTTTCTTGAAAAAGTTACAATTACTAAGTAATTTTTCATTTATAAACAATCACAATTTTCTATTTGTATTCCTTGACATCATGTGTTGATGGAATTAAAATTGGGATGAGTTTAAAAAATAACTCAGGACGAGACAAAAAAAAAAAGCTAAAAGTTATCCAACTTACACCGAACAGGCTTGAAATTTACCATCAAATTGAAAGTGAATCCTATGAAATTTTTACATATAGTACATTTTTGCCCCTAGATGAAGTCATTGCTTTGACATCAAATTGCATTGCATCAAAACATGCAATGAAACAATTTTGACAATTCTCACTAGCTAAGCTTATAGCATCTTCTAAGCTTCTGAGCATTCTTCTGCTCGAGCTCCGTTCGTCATCAAGGCGAAAAAATCATTCGGCGTTTTCTGCGTAAAAGAGGAGAAATTAAACCAAGTCAGATACCTATCGGGAAAATTTTATTTTTAGTCCTGCAACTTAGGACGAGTTCAGAAAAAAGTTCTGCATCTTACGCATTTTCAATTTTAGTCTTGTAAGTTTAAAAATATGTCCAATTTGAGGACAAATCTCGCCAAAGGTTACCAATTTCGCCGTAGGTACTAAAGTGGAGCGAAATTAGTGACCTCCGGCTGAATATGTACCTAGGTCACTAAATTGAGGACAAATCACACAACAAATATGAGTTTTCAACCATAATATGATGCATTTATCCTAACCAAAACCATAGTCATGTACCTAAGTTGCTAATTTGAGGACAAATCACGCAACGAAATCGGAGTTTTGAACCATAATATGCTCAATTATCCTTACCAGATCTCAACCTCAACAACTTCGACTAAATTAGCGACCTTCGGCGGAATTTGTCCTCAAATTGGACATTTTTCAAAACTTATAGGACTAAAATTGAAATTTCGCAAAATTCAAGACTTTTTTTGAACTAGCCCT
>JAUEKW010000024.1:950596-975934 GCA_032274785.1 Ajuga reptans
TTAAAATAATTAGAGATTTTTTATCATATAATAAATATCATGTTGTAGAATTCTAGTTGGACGGTAGACTATAACTTAGTAACTAGACGAGGCATAGACATTGTTAGTAGAGAGGAATCGAAAAAAAAACCATAAGCTTCAGCCTACCTAGCTCCTAAGTCCTAAGTGAGAATTAATGAGAGTTAGTCGGATATTTTTGCAATAAAATTAAATATTCTTGCGGAGAAAATACAAATGAGTGTAATCAGCAAAAAATGATGGGTGAATAACAGCACAAAACAATTGCCAACTACAGTAATAACCCTTTCTTGTCTGAAAAACTTATCTTATTTTCTTTTCATAGATAAAGCAATTTTATTTACTCGACGACGATGAAAAGGAATTCGCGTTGAAGTTGAATGATCGATCACTCACACGGAGCCTCCAATCATCGGCCGGAAAATGGAAGCGCCGATCCTTCTCGAGGACTTCGGTCAGAAGGTGGATTTGACGCGCAGAATCAGAGAGGTTCTGTTGAACTACCCAGAGGGCACAACCGTCCTCAAGGAGCTCATTCAGAACGCCGATGATGCCGGCGCTACCACCGTCCGCCTCTGCCTTGACCGCCGGACCCATGGTACCGACTCTCTGCTCTCCGGTACCCTCGCACAGTGGCAGGGACCCGCCCTTTTGGCGTATAACGATGCTGTTTTCACTGAAGAGGATTTTGTTAGTATTTCTCGGATTGGCGGCAGCGCTAAACACGCCAAGGCATGGAAGACCGGTCGATTTGGGTAACTAGTACCTCATTTTTCCGTTCAATTTTGCTATGATATGGAAGCTCTTTACGTTTTCGTGGTGTATACATGAGTTGTCCCAAATTTTTATTTAAATATTTTTCCGGTTGGATGGGGGTTGAGTTCTGCTCATGAGTGGGGGCTTGGAAGTTCAATCCAGAAATTGGGGGACTCAAAGTATGGAGATGTGATAGGACAGTATCTGCTAAACGAATTCAAAATGTGAGATCATCCACTAATATGGCTATGTTTGATTAGGGTTGCCCCCAGCAGGTTGACGTTGGGGGCAACGTGGTGATGTTTGGCATGTGTAAGGTTGGGGCATTATTTGGTTGTGTAGGTTGGCAGTTGCGTACTTTTTAACTTTCCTCTCTGCTCTGTAATTGCAGAGACAGGTTTCTCTCTCTTCTCTCTCTATTTAACCCCAACTTATTTACCCCAGTCAACAATACCTCAGTCTTCCCCAACCGCAATCAAACATAGAGTGTAATAGCAATAGGCTGCTGGTGCAACTAAAGTACAAGTACTTGTTTATTTTCGCCGTGAAAATTATGTCATCAAACTTGATAAAAATTTTAGTGGGAAGTTAGGTTTGCTGAATGTTTCCTTTCCTTTCGATTAACTTCTGATGTGGTTGAATTTCTGAATGTTCACCTACTCTATATATCCTATTGAGTGTAATTATTCTTTTCACCTTATGAGGGTAGCAAAGTTCACAAAGCTTTCATTTTTTGATGAATGTGGTTGCAGTTATCTTATGGGCCTGCACCTTTTCCTTGGATGTTCTATGATGGTTGTCAATCAATTGGTTATGGGTGTCCTAGTACAGTCGTTTTCTAGTATGTAGTGTTGTTACATGCTTTTGTATATTATATATTATTTTACTGAATGTTAGGTTTTGGTACGATTTAGTTGATGGATGCACTGTTCGATTGTTTAGAAACTAAGGCCATAATCGTTTGACTTTCACCAAACATTTTCCCTTCCATTTTCGGAGATTATGCATGAGTGGTTACCTGATTCAGTTTTGTGATTATGCATGAGTGGTTGTATCACTGTGCTTTTTGGGAGAATGTTATGTAATGATCAATTTTTGTGCCTAGCATGTCTGAACATTCAAAATTGCAGTATATATAAGAATTAATTGACAATAATCGTCATATTTCAACTATTAAATTTACACCCAGACAAAAGAATATATTATATAGAAGAAAATATCATCCTCTTAGCTTATAAATCATGGATTGGTCATAGTTTCTGCAACTAATCCCAAATCAAGAATGACTTTCTCATTGATAAAAAAGAAAAAGAAAAAAAAAAGTAATGAAAAGCAATAAGAAATTAAGACATTACTAAGCATATGCTTTCATCAAGAAATTTCATACCACATAATTTTTAGCTTAATCTCACCTTAAAATGTGATCTTCGAAGTCTGCTCCACATATATTATCCCTCAGTCCGTTAGTGATCAAGGTCCATACCCTCTTCTATACATTGAATTTTAGGATATATGTTTAAACCTTTCCATTGTGAAAGTAGTCAAATTTACCTGTCAATTATAAATTTCTAATTTATATTTTCTTTGTGAATTGTGGTTCTCTTCCAATTTCAGATCTATATTTGAGATATTGAAGGAAAATGTACACTCAATATCTACAATGGCATTTCTTGATTAGGTCTACAAGTTATAAACTGGATGCCACTTAGATTACACATTTAATATTCTTTTCTTAGATTGTGGTTCTATATTGCATCCATTTTCCATTATGCCTATACATAATCTTGGTGAAAGAGGCGATTCCTGAAAGTGTCTATGTACAGTAATGCTTTTCTTGATATGGGAATTCTTGTATTAGCTCGAAATTATGTGATGCTTCTGGAGATATTGCCTGGCACTAAAATTTTTTTTTTCTTTAGAAAAACGGATGTATCTCTAATCCTCATTTCTTGCAGGGTGGGCTTCAATTCGGTATACCATTTAACTGACCTGCCTTCATTTGTGAGTGGTAAACATGTTGTTCTTTTTGATCCCCAAGGTGCTTATCTTCCCAATATCTCCACTGCTAATCCTGGAAAACGAATAGAGTACGTTAGTTCTTCAGCCATCTCACTGTATACAGATCAATTTTTTCCATATTGTGCTTTTGGTTGTGACATGAAAAGCCCTTTCGATGGAACTTTATTTCGTTTTCCTTTGAGGAATGCAGATCAGGCTGCAAATAGTAAGCTCTCAAAGCAAGCCTACCTTGAAGAGGATATATCTTCCATGTTTGTTCAGCTTTATGAGGAAGGAATTCTGTTGCTACTTTTTCTTAAATCCGTACTATCTATAGAAATGTATGTGTGGGATGTAGGGATGCATGAGCCGAGGAAGACGTACTCTTGCTCTATCAATTCGGTAAATGATGAGGTGTTGTGGCATCGGCTGTCCCTTCAGAGACTCTGTAAACTGAAACGTAATTTTGATTCTGAGATGGATGCCTTCTCTTTGGATGTCTCAAGTGAAGCTGTGATTGGGGATGCTTCACAAATAAGGTCCCATAAGTTCTATATAGTGCAAATGATGGCCTCACCATCAAGTAGAATTGGTACTTTTGCAGCTACGGCTGCAAAGGATTATGACATGCATCTATTACCTTGGGCATCAGTCGCAGCATGCATATCAGATGATTCGTGCAATGTAATTCTCTCTCACTCAGCAGTCAATAAGCGTTGGTGATATTATTCTACCCCTCCATGCCTTCTCTCTCTCTCTCTGTCACTAACTACAT
This sequence comes from Ajuga reptans, assembly GCA_032274785.1. NCBI lineage: Eukaryota > Viridiplantae > Streptophyta > Magnoliopsida > Lamiales > Lamiaceae > Ajuga > Ajuga reptans. The sequence goes on from JAUEKW010000024.1 coordinate 954,144, forward strand.
CGATCTTTCAACATGCACTTTTATATGTGCTCATTTGTGTGTACTTATGAATCCCACATTCTTATACGTCTTTTTCACCCAGATTGTAGTAGTTATGTATATATATATATCCATGTAAATTGCTTTCTCTTAGCAAGTGATTGAGTTTGCTGATATCCCTAACTTTGTTTCTAACTTTTCTGCAATTGGTTGTTACTGATTAGCTTTTGGGTCTTAGTCTCAAATCTAAGGAGTTCAGGTTTTGATTGTAGACTAATGTATAAGATATATTGTTTTTCCCTATGGAAAATCATTGTAGCAGTGATACTATGGTCTGTTTGGCTAGAGAGTAACAAGAGAATTTTCGACAATATAGAAGAATCCTTGGAGGAAATCTGGTGTAGGATCAAATACAGAGTAGCTGTACGGTCATCGAGTCATAGTTTGTTTAAGGATCATTTTGTGTCAGCTAAAGAACTGTAACGTACTGATGCTGATGTAATTGTGGAGGGACATATCATCCCTCCTATCTTTTTTGCAATAAAAGTATATGTTTCTTATAAAAAAAAAAAAGTCGATGAAATTTTAGGGGTTTTTATGTATCAAATGTTTATTGAGATTTGAGTCTTGTACTTCAGCTGTAGATTTTTTTTTTCTCATTTAGGGGTTTCTCATCCCATAAAATGTCTTCTTTTTTTATTAAAAAAATGGTTTAGGTTTAGAAGATGAACAAAGTACCAGAACTGAATGTTGCCTTTACTTCGTGATCCAATGTCTTAACTAGCTTCCTTTTGTTCTTATGCATAATCTGCGCGTATCTATATTCATATTCTTCCAATTTGTAGAATGTTGTATATTTTATCATGCAGAACCTGATTTTGTTTGCAATCATTCCTTTCTCGTGTTTATCTTATTTATGTTTTTTTCCCTGGATTAGAAAGGGGAACGTAAATTGTTGGGCAGCTCCCCAGTCCATCAAAGAGTGCTTTAATGTGAACATGGGTTGCCCCATTAGCAAAAAAGCCAAGCTGCTTTGGGGTATTATTGTACAATCTCTATGTTGGTCCATTTGGCTAGAGAGGAATAGGAGTATCTTTGATAATATAGAGGAATCCTTAGAAGAAGTATGGGAAAAATTTAAGCTAAGGGCGGCTTGGTGGATTTCCATTCAAAAGGATTTTAAAAGTTTCCACATTGTTGATATCCAAAGAGATATGAGCATTGTAATCTAGTTGGGCAGCATTAATGGATGACTCCTCCCTTTGTAATTATTTTTCATTATTAATATTTTTTTATTTCTTATCAAAAAAGAAAAAGAAAAAGGGGAACGTAAATTGTTACTCTTTTTGTCTACTCATGCAATACAATTTTCATGTGACTCATGACAGGATGATGTTTTAAAGCTTGGGCGGGCGTTCTGCTTTCTTCCATTGCCGGTAAAAACTGGTTTTCGAGTTCAAATTAATGGATACTTTGAGGTTTCTTCTAATCGTCGTGGCATTTGGTATGGAGATGACATGGACAGATCTGGAAAACTTCGTTCTATCTGGAACAGGCTTCTACTGGAAGATGTTGTGGCGCCTACTTTTGGTAAATTGCTGCTTAGCATGCGGCAACTCCTGGGTTTAACTAGAGACTATTATTCTTTATGGCCTATTGGGTCATTTGAAGAGCCATGGACTTTGTTAGTTGAGCACATTTACAGGAGTATCTGGGGTTCCCCTGTCTTACATTCAGATGTTGAAGGTGGAAAGTGGATTTCACCTGAGGAAGCATTTCTTTATGACATGGAAATATCTGGAAGCAAGGAAATTGGTGATGTTCTTGTCCAGCTTGGCATGCCTATTGTTCCTTTGCCAAGTGACTTATTTGAGATGATCTTAAATTGCAAATCTGTAGGGCATCAAAAAGTTGTTACTCCTGATTCTGTTCGTCATTATTTGAGAAAGTGCAGATTATTAAGTATGATTGGCAGATCTGACAAATTTGTGTTGTTGGAGTATTGCCTTGAGGACTTGATTGATACAGATGTTGGTGTTCATGCATCCCACCTACCATTGCTTCCACTCGCTAATGGTGATTTTGGATCATTGTCCAGAGCTTCAGAAGGAGCCCCTTATTTTATTTGCAGTGAGATGGAATATGTGCTGCTTCAAAAAATTTCGAATAGAATAATTGATAAGAGCATTCCTGGAAAGCTGCTAGGCAGACTAACATCTATAGCAAATGTCTCAGGGGCAAACCTAGTTGTTTTCACTGTAAAAGAGTTCATTCAATTATTTTCTGAACTTGTACCTGCACAATGGAAATATAAGATGAGTGTTCTCTGGAATCCGGATTCGGATTCTACACATCCTAGCCCATCTTGGTTTTTACTCTTTTGGCATTATCTGTGTGAACAATGTCAAGAGTTATCTCTGTTTGGAGATTGGCCTATAATACCGTCAGTAGATGGGCATTTGCATAGGCCTTCAAGGCCGAAAAAATTGCTGAATATTGAAAAGTTGTCCGAGAAATTGCAGAATGTCCTAGTTAAGATAGGATGCAACATACTGAACAACCACTATTGCATTGGGCACCCTGATTTGATTGAATATGTGCATGGTGCTGATGCTGTAGGCGTTCTAGATTCAATTTTTGGCGTTTCTTCTAATGATAGTATTACACAGCTTCTTCAGTGTCTGGAAGGAAATGAGAGAGATGAGCTTCGTCAATTTCTTCTAACTCCTGTATGGTTTGTTGGAAAACAAATGGATGATACTCACATACAGAATAGCAAATGGCTTCCAATTTATAGAGTGTGTGATATGGAATCTACTCAAAAGTTCAAGTATTCTGATTTGGTAAACCCTCGTAAATTCTTACCCCCATTTGGCTGCCCAGAGTGCTTGTTTTCTGACGAGTTCCTCTATAATTTTTCAAGCACTGAGGAAGAGTTGCTAACGCAGTATTACGGTATCAAAAGAATGAGCAAGGCACAGTTTTACAAGATGCATGTTTTGAATCGGATAGAGCAGTTGGAAACTGATGTTCGTAACGGGGTTATGCTTTCAGTTCTTCAAGAGTTACCCCAATTATGTTTGGAAGATACGTCGTTCAGGGAATACTTGAGAAATCTGGAATTTGTTCCAACTATTAGTGGTACCCTGAAGAGTGCCGCAACGCTATATGATCCAAGAAATGAGGAATTGTATGCTTTACTGGAAGATTCTGATAGTTTTCCTTTCGGGGTTTTCCAGGAATCAGGTGTGTTAGACATGTTACAAGGAGTGGGTCTTAAGACGACTGTCTCGTTTGATGCAGTTATACAAAGTGCCCGTCATGTGGAACACTTAATGCATGAAAATCAGGAAAGAGCTCATTCAAAAGGAAAGGTACTTCTTTCGTATCTGGAAGTGAATGCATCGAAATGGCTACCTGATGAACCAGAGGATGATCATAGAACAGTGAGTAGAATTTTCTTACGAGCTTCAAATGTATTTAAATCCCATCGTTCCAAATCAGACGTAGAGAAGTTCTGGAATGAGCTCAGGCTGATTTCATGGTGCCCAGTTCTTATCTCTCCTCCATACATGTCATTACCATGGCCCACAGTCTCATCATTGGTTGCACCTCCGAAGCTTGTTAGACCATACTCGGACTTGTGGCTTGTTTCTGCAAGTATGCGGATATTGGATGGAGAATGCTCCTCATCAGCATTATCTTATCAACTTGGTTGGTCTAACCCTCCCGGAGGAAGCGTAATGGCTGCTCAGCTGCTTGAGCTAGGGAAAAATAATGAGATGGTCTCCAATTCGATTCTTCGGCAGGAACTGGCATTGGCAATGCCGAAGATATATTCTATCTTGATGGCCTTGCTTGGTTCAGATGAAATTGACATTGTGAAGGCTGTTCTTGAAGGTTGCCGGTGGATATGGGTAGGAGATGGATTTGCCACCTCGAATGAGGTCGTTCTCAATGGTCCTCTTCATTTGGCTCCCTACATTCGTGTCATACCTGTAGATTTGGCTGCTTTCAGCGACTTATTTTTGGAGCTAGGCATTCAGGAACATTTGCGGCCTTCTGATTATGCAAATATATTGTATAGGATGGCCACTAAAAAGGGTGCTGTTCCTTTGGATACTCAGGAAATCAATGCTGCTACTTTTATTGCTCAGCACCTCGCTGAAGCTCACTTCCGTGAAGATCAGAAAAATATATATCTACCAGATGTATCAGGCAGACTAGTTATTGCAACAAATTTAGTCTACAATGATGCTCCATGGTTGCTTGAGGCTGAAGGTTCTGACAAATTATTTGGCAGTGCAGCTATATCTTTCGGTGCCAAACAAGCAGCTCATAAATTTGTTCATGGTAACATTTCTCATGATGTTGCTGAAAAGCTTGGGGTACGATCCTTTCGGAGGATTTTACTTGCAGAGAGTGCTGACTCGATGAATTTGAGTTTGTCTGGAGCTGCTGAGGCATTTGGGCAGCATGAAGCATTGACAACCAGGCTTAGACATATACTTGAAATGTATGCTGATGGGCCTGCTGTTCTTTTTGAGTTGGTACAAAATGCTGAGGATGCAGGGGCATCGAATGTGACATTTTTATTGGATAAGTCACATTATGGGACATCATCTCTTCTCTCACCTGAAATGGGTGATTGGCAGGGCCCAGCTCTATATTGTTTCAATGACTCCGTTTTTAGCTCACAAGATCTTTATGCTATTTCTCGGATTGGCCAGGAAAGTAAACTAGAGAAACCATTTGCCATCGGAAGGTTTGGTCTGGGGTTTAATTGCGTGTATCACTTCACTGATGTCCCAACTTTTGTTTCAGGAGAAAATATTGTCATGTTTGACCCTCATGCCTGCAATTTACCTGGAATTTCTCCGACCCATCCTGGGCTCCGAATCAAATTTACAGGCAGGAAAATTTTGGAACAGTTCCCTGATCAGTTTTCTCCATTTCTACAGTTTGGATGTGATCTGCAGCATCTGTTTCCCGGCACTCTCTTTCGTTTTGCCCTTAGAACTGCTAATGCTGCCTCTAGAAGCCAAATAAAGAAAGAAGTTTATGCACCTGCGGATGTCTTATCACTCTTCTCTTCCTTTTCTGAGGTTGTTTCTGCAACTCTGCTATTTCTGCGCAATGTAAAGACTATATCCATTTTTGTTAAAGAAGGTCCTAATAGCGAAATGCAATTACTACACTCTGTTCGTAAGGATTGTGTTGATGAACCTGAAGTTGGCAAAGGTCCATTTCATCAAATTTTTAGCTCTATGTATGAGACCCAACGAGATAGATTGAGCATGGATCAGTTTCTTAACAAGTTAGGCAAGTCAATCACTGTGGATATTCCATGGAGGACTCAGAAGCTTTTGGTGTCTGAGAAGAACCTTTCAGGTAGTAGATCATGCTTGTGGTTAACTAGTGAGTGCTTAGGAAGTTCTCACAGGAAGGGTAAATTTGCAACCTTGGACAAAAAAAATTACAAGCTCATTCCTTGGGTCTGTGTAGCAACACCTATCAACTTTGTTGAGGTTCAGAGAAGTTTGGATAGGAGTGAGGAATATTTGGATGCATCTTTTACTAATATTGCTGACATTCTGCAGATCCTTCAAACTTCTACCAGAGCCGCATTTAATTTTGAGGGTCGTGCTTTTTGCTTCTTACCTCTTCCAATTAGTACTGGTCTTCCAGTTCACATAAATGCCTATTTTGAGTTGTCATCAAACCGAAGGGACATATGGTTTGGTGATGACATGGCAGGAGATGGGAAGATGCGTTCAGACTGGAACATGTACCTCCTTGAAGAAGTTGTTGCCCCTGCATATGGTCATCTTCTTGAGACAGTCGCGCTGGAATTTGGCCCAAGTGATCTGTTCTTTTCCTTATGGCCTACTACAGGAGGTTTTGAACCTTGGACCTCACTGGTACGGACGCTTTACCAATTTGTCTCTGAGAGTGCTCTTCGGGTGTTATACACCAAAACCCGAGGAGGGCAGTGGATTTCAACTAAGCAAGCAATTTTTCCTGATCACAATTTTGACAAATCATGGGAACTTTCAGAAGCATTGTCTGTTGCTGGTTTACCTGTGGCTGATGTTCCAAAGGAGATTGTTGACAAATTTATGGAAATATGCCCATCACTGCATTTCCTCACGCCTCAGTTGCTAAGAACACTTTTAATTCGGAGGAAGCGGGAATTTAAAGACAGAAATGCAATGATCTTAACCCTTGAATACTGCTTGCTTGATCTTAAAAGTCCAGTTATATCAAAAAGTTTCTATGGTTTACCCTTGATTCCACTTTCAAGTGGTGCATTTACAAAACTAGACAAAAGAGGGTTGAGTGAACAAATTTATGTTACAAAGGGAGATGGATATAGCCTTCTAAAGGATTCTGTCCCACATCAACTTGTAGACGGCGGGATTCCAGAGTATCTTTATAATAAGTTGTGTTCTCTAGCTCAAAGTGAAGATTTTAATATATCTTTTCTGACATGTCATCTGCTTGAAAATATGCTTACAAGATTGATTCCGGCCGAATGGCATAATGTTAAGCAGGTGACTTGGGTTCCGGGCAGTCAAGGTCATCCCAGTTTGGAATGGGTAAGACTACTATGGAGCTATCTGAAATCATCTTGTGAAGATCTTTCATTGTTTTCTGACTGGCCAATTTTGCCAGTTGAAAACAATAATCTCATACAGCTTGTTGAAAATTCTAATGTGATCAGAGATGGTGGATGGAGTGAAAATATGTCAGCATTGTTGCAAAAAGCAGGATGCCTTATACTGAGACGTGACATCCCAATTGAACATGCACAGTTAAAACTTTATGTGCAGGCATCAACAGCAATGGGTGTACTAAATGCACTGCTGGCAGTCACTGGTAAACCAGGTGATCTTGAAGAGCTCTTTGGTGATGCTACTGATGGGGGACTGCATGAAATTAGAAGTTTTATTCTCCAGTCAAAGTGGTTTGCTGATGGTTTAATCGACAGCACTCATGTCCATATTATTAAGCAGATTCCAATGTTTGAGTCCTTTAAGAGTAGAAAGCTTGTACCTTTGAAATCTCTCAAATGGATCAAACCAGAATTTGCACATGAATGTTTTTTGGATGATGACTTTATGAAATTAGATTCAGAGAGGGAGAGATTTCTACTGGAGAAATATTTAGGTATCAGACCACCGTCAAAGTTGGATTTCTACAAAGATTATGTGCTCCCTCGCATGTCAGATTTCATTTCCCTCGAGGGTTTTCTCTTAGGCATTTTAAATGATATTAGATCCTTGATTGAGAAGGATAACACTTGCAAAGCAGCACTCTCTGTTATTCCTTTTGTTCAGTCATCTGATGGAGCTTGGAGGGAGCCATTCAGGTATTTTTCTTGATTTGAATATGAATACTAGTGGCCAAATATTTTATTTCTTTTATTTTCTTATCATTATTTTTAGTAAAAAAAATGCATGAGAAGTGATTACAGGGTTCTACTTGCCTCATTTTGATGGTCGCGAATATCAAATATCCATGGTGTGGATTGAGACATTGTCATCATTCTACAATCAAATCCATCAACTAAGCAACCCCTAAGTAATACGTGTGAGATGTGTCGTATAGAAAGAAGGAAAGAGATATTTTATACAGACAATAGCAGCAGATAAATCACGAATTTTCTTGTTTTTTGGAATTAATAAGATTGACCGGTGTTTTGGTGACAATCTGCAACTTTAGTGCTTTCTGAATTGGTGAGCGAGAGAACGTCCTCCTTTTTTTTGGTCGAGCCTTCAAATAAAGTCTCTGAATGTGAAATTTTTATATACAATGTTTTAGAACAGGAGAAGACCTAGTTCTATGTAATAAAATAATGAACTAGGTTGCCGCGGAAGGGAGAAAGGCATCACAGAATCTGCATGAAAAAGGAAAAAAAGAACTTACTATCATTGTTTGCATATCTTTCCATTATACAAAGTTACTGGTCCATCTGTGCACATAATGATTCTAATTTGCTCTATACAGTCTTTATGATCCTCGTGTTCCGGAACTAGAATTGTTTCTCCACAAAGGAGCCTTCTTCCCCTCTGAGAACTTCTCTGACCCTGAAATTCTGGAAGTTCTAGTTGCCCTTGGCCTTAGACAAACCTTGGGCATTGCTGGATTGCTGGATTGTGCCAGGTCGGTCGCAATGTTGTATGAATCACGTGACTCTGAGGCATCCATACTCGCAAGGAGGCTGCTTTCTTGTTTAAATAAACTATCATCGAAGCTGTCGTTTGCAGAAGAGAGTGAACATTTTGCTGATGCTACGGAATCTCAGGATGATGCACTTGCTGAAGATGAAGAAGAGATGTTATCTGTTAATGGTTCCGTGGACCTCTTGTCAAATACTTTGAATGTTCACTCGGTGGTTAACAACATTGTTGATGATACGAGTAGGGAAGACTTTTGGTCAGATCTACAGTGTATCAGCTGGTGTCCTGTGTACTCCGATCCACCAGTTAAGGGTCTTCCATGGTTAGGCTCAGCCCATACGATCGCAGCACCAGTTACTACCAGACCCAAATCACAGATGTGGATGGTTTCGTCCAAGTTGCATATATTAGATGGTGAATGTTCCGAGTACCTTCAATACAAGCTCGGTTGGATGGATCCTTTACCTGTGGGTATCTTGTCTGCCCAATTGGTGGGGTTATCTAATAGCTATAATGAGATCAAGTTGCATTATGATGCTGAACTGAGAAAGCAGATACCATTGATTTATTCACAGTTGCAGAATTATGTTAACACTGATGACATGACATTCCTCAGATCTTCCTTATGTGGTGTTAAATGGGTTTGGATTGGAGATGATTTTGTGGCCCCAGATGTGCTTGCTTTTGATTCACCTGTGAAATATAGTCCCTACATTTATGTGGTACCATCTGAGCTATCAATATTCCAGGATTTGCTTCTGGCGTTGGGAGTTAGACATAATTTTGAGGTTGCTGACTACATTGATGTTCTAAAACGATTGCAGCATGATGTTAATGGCGGCGCTCTCTCAATTGATCAGTTGAATTTTGTCCAATGTGTCCTAGAAACGATCGCAGATAACTACTTGGGAGGGTCAGGACTGCAAAATCCCAATACACTTCTGATTCCAGATTTTACTGGAGTGCTGATAGATGCAGCGGATGTTGTTTATAATGATGCACCATGGATGGAAGTCAATGCCATTGTTGGTAAACGATTTGTGCATTCCTCAATAAGCTATGATCTGGCCAATAAATTGGGCATCCAATCACTTCGGTCCCTTTCTCTTGTCAATAAAGAGTTAACTAAAGATTTTCCATGCATGGATTATAGCAAAATATGTGAGTTACTGGTATCACACGGTAACGATGAGTTTCTTCTTTTTGATTTTCTGGAATTGGCTGATTGCTGCAAAGCCAAAAAGCTTCACATAATCTTTGACAAGAGGGAACATCCACGTCAGTCTCTGTTGCAGCATAACCTTGGTAATCCATTGTGGATTTGTACTTTGACATAGCTGTGCTGTGATATGTAGGAAGGAAAATATGTTTAGCGTATCATTTTTTAAGTCTACATCGAGTAGTGATGTCATTGCAAACTCGATCCCTAAGGTTCTGGGAAATGCCAGTTTTTTATGGTTCTTCATATGTTTCAGATCTGGTGTCTTTGCTACTGATATGGATTTTTCTCAACTTCTGTAAATGCCCATAACGTTTCTTTACAACCCATGCAGCTGAATTTCAAGGGCCTGCTTTGGTGGCAATCTTGGAGGGAGCCAGCTTAAGTGGAGATGAATTAGCTAGTCTCCAGTTTCGTCCACCGTGGAGTCTGAGGGGTGATACTATAAACTACGGCTTGGGATTACTTAGCTCTTTCTCCATCACCGATCTGCTATCAGTTATATCCGGTGGCTACTTGTATATGTTTGATCCTCAGGGTGTAGCATTTGCCACATCTACAAAGCACTCACCTTCTGCTAAGGTTTTTCCGCTGAGAGGTATACCTGGATGGACATTAGTTGTATCACCATGCGTGGTCTCTTTGCATTGCAAATCTCATTTGCTTCATTTAGTCGATGAGATGCCTGTTGTGACAAATCTAGTTAATACGTGATATGGGAAAATAATAGCTCTATGGTGCTTCCTATTGCTTTAGTTCTTCCTTTTCTACAAATGTGCGTTATTCTTTCTGTTGATGACTTCCAAATAAATAAATATGAAGTTAAGTTCATTTTTATGTATTAAAAACTAAAAAGGTAATGTGAGACATTTTTTATTGGTGGAAGAAGATAAACTGTTTTTTTTCTATTCCCATTTCAATACTAGCGATCATATACACCACAAGGAGTTTAAACTACTCCCTTATTTTCTTCACGGTGGTGCTTAGCTTTCGTCATACTCCATCGATGAAGATAAAAGCAGAAACTAATTAATGCCCTCACACAATCATTGACAGCACTAAAGATTTTGTTTTTTTGAAAGTTTGATTATTGCATTGATCATCTGATGAAAAACATATAATTGGTTGCCATTTTAGAAGGCCAGGACATGGGGTGACCTCTGTTTATCATTTTTGAGCTTATCACCGGTCTTCAAAGTCACTTACTTAGTACATTTATGCATGTGCATTTCTAAAGCAATTTGAGTTTGCAATCACTTTCCATACTTCTGTTGGGTTGGCTCTGTAGCCATATATGATGCAAGTGCACTCCGAAATGTCAATTTATGATTACCTGGATTATGGGCAGTAGTCATACGTATGGAATACTAGTTGGACACTGAAAGTTTAGTCTGGACTTGATCGCTGATCTGTCTGAACTTGCTTTAATGTTGCAAATTCCAAGAGGTTGCATACTGCATCATGATCATGCTTTGTCATGAATGTTTAGTACTTGTCATATCAGTGTTCGTGTTGTAATTCGTGATCCAAGTTTCCTGATTTGTTTATTCATTTCCAAGTTTCCTCGTAATAGTAACTCGTCAGTTGTCTGCTAAGGCTATAAACATTGAAACTGTGCAAGTGATGATTATGCCCACATTTCGCTGATTTGTAATCCCCTCTTCCGCATAAAGGTGAGCATGGGGAAACCTGACGGTGATTACTTGACAAATTCTATGCTGATATGTATCTTTCTCAGCATTGTTTTTCCGGTATTACTATCCGAAGAATGGAAACTTTTGGAGATAATTGATTTGATTTTAACAGAACTTGCATCATTAAATGTGAAAAATACTTGTTTTAAGGGTCTCATTGCTGTATATCCGTTTTCTGTGCTGTCAATCAGAGAGTATGCTGAGATTCCCCTTTTCATTTCAGGTACAAAATTGACTGAGCGATTTTGTGATCAGTTCAGTCCAATGATGATCCATGAAAATATGCCATGGTCATCAGCTGATTCCACGGTCATACGCCTGCCTCTTTCATCAAAAAGCATGGAAGATGGAGCTCAGTCTGGTCTGATGAGGATGAAACTGATATTTGACAAGTTCATTGAGCATGCTTCTAAACCGATACTGTTTCTGAAGTCAATTTTGCAGGTAATTTCAGTTTTTAATAAAAAAAAATGAACTGATCCATCCAATAATGACGACGGTTTGAAGATCTGAAAAAATGGTTAAAGAAATGTGTCTGAGCAACTGACATGTGAAATCCATCAGATAAACTTCTCGGTAATATTTCCTTTGCGTGAGGTCAAGGATTTTTAAATGAAAATGATGGCAGTAGAAAATACTGAAATCATGCATATGATTTCTTTTAAGGAGCATCATCAAGTAGTTATTTTGGTCCTAAATCTCAATAATGGTATATTTGTAAATCCCTGATTTGATGATAAAATACTCGAACAAAATGCAGGCAATCTTTTTTCCAATTTTAAACTGAATTAACTCCCATCCAATCATGATTAGGCAGATTCTGCGAGTTATATGTCTGGGTATACTGGGGCACCGCTTTTACCTTGTACGTAAAGCTTAACATATTAGTAAGGCTCATTAAATTTGGGAGTAAAGTAACTACGATACATGGTTAAAACTGTGTGAAGCATTTCAGATTTCTCTTTGGGGTTGTTGAGTCATCTTAGCTTCTTGACATTAAATTGAAAGACTTGACGCACCAGAGGTCGGAGAAGGCTTAGTAGTTCTTCAGGTAGAAAATTGAAGCTTGGGAAGAAATAAGAATTTTCAGCGACTAAATATCAAACTATGATGATCACGTTCTCCTTTACTCGTAATTTATCATTATCATTGACTCACCTTTTTTTCTTCTGGGTTTTCACTCTCTTTATTCATTTATTTTTCTTTCTTTTTTATGAGAGAGAGAAAAAAATATTTATAAATTTTTGATGTGTTTGCTCCAATCTCTGACTACTATAAATTTTAACTGTTGTTTATACAATGTTTTGTTTCCATCCTTTTCATCTCCAACTGCCCTCCTTCTCTTCTCATAATGTGTTATCTTTACTCCTTTATGCTTCACTTGCATTTGGAGATAATTTGGAAAATGAGAGAACTGAGTAGGGCCCTTCCCAATGAGAAAATGAGATAATTATTATCTGATGCTACTACAGTAATTAGGGTTCTAATAACAGGATTTCAAAATATTGTTGCTGGAAAATGAATAAAGTATTAGAAGGGACTAGGGCTTTTCTTTCCACCTTCACTGGAAAGGACCCATATAAATTTCTTCTATGATTCCCTTTTGATACGATACATATCTCAATCAATAATTGTTTTTTGAAAGAATTAGTGTGCTCTTAAATGAATCCTAGCATTCTGCTGAAACAAAAATAAATAAAGTATTGGACACATTAGTTGTCGAATTAACAGAATATACTAAGGCACTAGGAACTTAATTATGAAGGGCTTATTAACTCTGGTAACTTCAATAACTTATTGAAACATCGATTCCTGAAAAATGACATCTATAGCATAGTTAGTTCAACCATTAGAGGGAGTTATATGATTAATCAATTTGAATGGGAAAATAAATATTGTCCTTAAGTTTGAAATGACTAGAAACACGTTTTAGATGAAATGTAGCATGTAAGGATTGATTCTATAGATAGACATCTTATGTTTCAATTATATGCACACAATATTGTGGTAGTTGTAGTAGTCAATTATCATACTAATGCTCAATCACTTAAATGCAAATATATATTATATTCCCAACTCCATTTGATTATACAATAAAAGTACTTACAACCAAATATTGCAATTTTAAGTTTGAAAAATCCCTTTACCATTTAAAGATACACCAAAATTTTTATCTTATCGGTTTTGGGTTTTTGTTTGAAAAATGGAATATTTATATTCAAAAGTAATCTGTTAAAAGTCATATTATCATTTTAATCTTTTTAAAGAAGGATCTCTAGAAAGGTGGACAAAATACACATGTCAGTACTTAAAATTTTCCCCACAAACTAAAAGTGAAAAAGATAAAAATGATTTGAAGGCGCAAAAAGAGGAACTGGCTCGACTGATCGCAACCAATCACCTTTCCTTCAATCATTGTGTTTTCTTTTTCCTTTTTTACTCGCAATTTTGGAGGTTTATAATTTTCTTTGTCTCAACTCTGTTTTCTATAAAAAAAAAGAATTAAATTATTGCATCTTTTCACAATTTTCAATGTAACATCTATTTTGCATAATTATAATAAAAAAAATATCATTTTCTAAATATAAAATATTTTTTGTTAAATCAAGTTTGATTTATTTTAATATTTAAATTTTTACTCAAAAAAAAGTGAGATTATTGTACATTTGTTTTTGGAAAGAAAAAAAAGACTATTTAGCTTACTTTTTTTTTTTTTTTGTATCTTAATAATTTTGGGTTTTTTAATTATTTGATCTCTTCCATGTATACTTTGTTGATTAATGAAATGTGTTTCTTGGCTCATCTATTGATGTTAATATGTTTGTTATATATTAAATGGTTATCTATATGCAGTTAACAAACAAAATAGAGAAACTTTGGAAACTATTTTGATATGTACTATTAGCAAATGATGAATAAGATTATGAGTGGTCTAATTGTTAAATTAATTAATAAATAGATATTTTAGATTAATTATAGTCCATCTTTTAGGGATATATAGAGAGAGAGTGAGATTGAGAGAGTAATTTTACCATGCATCTACGCGTCACTATGTACGCCTCCATTTTCTATTTAACTTTTGGATATTATAGTGTATGTGTCGTCTTGTAGACTCGCATGCTATATTTTATGTTTGATAGACGATAACTTTAAGACTATTTTGATATGTAACTATTGATGAATGATGAATTATATTACGACTTTTCTAATTGTTGAGTTAGTTAATAAATAGTTTTTTTAAAGAAATACGTTTTGTTCGCAATTTTTAAAAAATATATGTATATATTAATATAAGAAAAGATGGGTTGGCCTGCCCCAACCCATGGCCTGTGGTGGGCTGGGCTGAGGTTTTAGTAGCTTGCCCCGCCCCGCTAGCATGTTCTGACAGCTCTAATCTTGGATGACTTGTCCACTTTAGGAGTTTTCATGTTTTCAATTTAAGTAGGAATTGGCAATACGCTTTGTAATCTCTAATTTCTGTTGTACCATGGGATGGGACCCTCTCCCCTTGTCTTTTCTTTTTATTAGTTAAATATATTGTTTCCTAGTAAAAAATAAAAATGAAATTGATGAATTTGTTAATTGCTAATTAAAAATTTCAATTAAAAATTAATATACTATTCCATGCATTGCATGGGAGAAATGCTAGTAAGTCAAAGTAGCCTTCAGTAATCCCTTCTCTTAATATGTTGCTTTCTGTAAAACCCTGTTAAACTTAAATTTTCTAAATAATATTCCTAATATTTGTTTTCGTATATGTCATATAATTATTACTTTAAGGTAGAATTTGAGCAGGACTATGATTTATATTGTTTAGTGAACTACTATTTGGTAATTTGGTTGTTGGACAATGTAGTTGGAAGCAAATTATAGGCAAATATTAGTTATAAGTAAAAACTTATGTAGTTTGTATATAAGAACAGTTATTGGTGCTTTACTTGGTGCCACTCAGCAATGTATCAAATTATTTCTACAGTAAACTTTCAAAAATGGTATTTAAGAAGAAAGTTGAAAGACTGTCACTGTGTTTGTATCTATTAGAGATTCTTTAAAATATCTATATTAACTCTCTATATCTCTATATTAACTTAGACTATCATCACAGAGTTCATTCTTGGGGATTACTTTTTAGCAGTGGAAGATATGTCAAATGTGCATATTTGCCAATAATTTCCTTTTGGATATCAGTTTTCCATGAGAAAATACATTTTGACATAATTGGTTAAATGCAGTCTATTGCTTTTCATTCTTGTAGTAGAATATGAAATTTTCAATTATAATCAACTATAAGATAAGAGCATTGAATGCTTAAAAAAGAGATGTGCTTGGAAATTTTAAATTGCTTATGGACACAAACGTGTCATTTAGTGATTCAGTTAGAAGTTTATATAAAAGAACTTCATTGCAGCAAAAGATCATTGTTAAGTTGGATCCTGATACAATTGTTAGAGTTGTAAATGATGCTTTTAATGTGTGCATATTTAAAAATAATTCTGGATTGTCTGAGACATCTGAAAATAATTTACCTAAACAAATAATAATAATTCACGTAAGCATATTTAACATTGTGAACAAGAGATCATATTTGGTATTGAATGCTAATTAATGCTCCACTAAGCAGGTTTCTTTGTCAACATGGGAAGATGGAAGCCAACAACCATGCCTTGATTACTCTATTGATATTGATCCTTTATCTGCTGTTGTTAGAAATCCATTTTCAGAAAAGAAGTGGAAGAAATTCCAACTGTCAAGTATGTTTGGGAGCTCTACTGCTGCAATAAAATTGCATGTTCTTGATTTGAACTTGAATCAAGGGGGAGCTAGACTTATTGATCGATGGCTCGTTGTGCTCAGCATGGGATCTGGTCAAACAAGAAATATGGCACTTGATAGGTATGTCATGAATGGACATAATATAATTCTAATTTACAAGATGAAATGAATACTAAAGCATGTGCTTATCTATCTATTTTGCTACGTTGTGTGGTAGCAAGAAATGAGGTTTCTTGATGAGTGTGGGAAGAAGCGGAGCAAGGCCGTTAGTGTGACTGATTATGGTTACGTGAGTGGGTGCATGTTGGTCTACCTGATTCTCGTGAAGACTGTTGGGCCTTCATTCATGATACTGTTATTTAGTTTCAGTATGATTCTTGGTTTAATACGTGTTATATGAATAGCTCGTCATGGTGGGTTATGATATAGTTACCATGGAAGTGAGAGGACGTCTCTTTTAACATAATTTACTGTTCTTAACCTTCACTCTGCTGTGGGGATTCTGGCTTGCCTCAATATTATTTAACCATGTTATTGATGTTAAGGATAGGCACGGCCTCCAATAGGCCACTTGTTTGTTGTCGTATCATACACTTAACTTGCTAATTTTTTCATATGAAATTTGAGGTTTTTGGCTCCTCTTACCTATAATTACGGTTATTCTTTTGGAGACATCTGTTGCTAGTTTAACAAGCCTTCGATTCTGCTCTTTCAGGTCTTAGTATGAGTATGTTAAGTAAATATCTAAATATTATTTTTGGTACGAGGCAGAATATAATGAAACTTGTTGGGAGAATTAACTAGTAAATGGAGGTACACGCCATCTGGATGTGAGTTTGTCTTTTGGATTAATCTAGGACTAAATATCATTAGAAGTGGTAAAAAATGTATAGGTTGTCAAACACCAAGGAATTAGAATTCTGCTTAAACATTTCCAGAAACCTGGTCCATGAATGCCTGTTTTACAAGCCTCACATAATGTAGAATATATAGATGTACCCCAGCTGGTTGATGTTTCAGATGTCATTGATCTGCCCTGAAGATTAAAGTTTACTTGCACAGTATTCTATGTCATCCAACTGATAACATTTGTAAATGCAGGCGGTATCTTGCATACAACCTTACACCTGTTGCTGGAGTTGCTGCACACATATCACGAAATGGCCATCGTGCTGATAATCATCCATCAAACACCATTATGTCCCCTCTTCCTCTCTCAAGCAATTTAAGTATACCAGTAACAGTGGTGGGGTCTTTCCTCGTGCGCCATAATCAGGGTCGCTATTTATTCAGATGCCAAGACAGTGAAGCAGAATTGGAGGTACAATCTGATGCTGGAAGTCAGTTGATTGAAGCTTGGAATAGGGAGTTGATGTCTTGTGTTCGTGATTCTTATCTTAAATTGATACTTGAGATGCAAAAGTTACGGAGAGACCCATTGACGTCTGTTCTTGAACCAAATTTAGGCCGTTCCGTGAGCTCAATTTTGAGTTCATACAGAGATGAAATATATTCATTTTGGCCTAGGTCGTACCAGAATGCTGTGGTCAAGCAACCTACGGATGGTGATGAGTCAACAAATATGAAGCCTCTTAAGGCAGACTGGATATGTCTAATTGAACAAGTTATTAGGCCATTGTATGGTCGCCTTGTTGACCTTCCTGTTTGGCAGCTATATTCTGGGAATTTGGTTAAGGCTGCAGATGGTATGTTTCTTTCACAACCTGGAATTGGGGTGGGAGATAACTTGCTTCCTGCCACTGTTTGTGCCTTTGTCAAGGAACACTATCCTGTTTTTTCTGTACCGTGGGAACTGGTGACTGAAATTCAGGCAGTGGGTGTTGCAGTAAGGGAAATTAAACCTAAGATGGTCCGGGACCTTCTTCGGGCATCCTCACCATCTATTGGCAGTTGGTCGATTGATACCTACATAGATGTACTTGAATACTGTTTATCTGATATTCAACTTCGGGAGTCATTTGAGGCCAAGGAACTTCATGCATCAAGGGACTTGAATAATCCTGATTTCAGTTCTTTAAGCAGTAGTTCCTTTGCTGTATCCGGCACCTATGCACGCAGGCATGGAGGTTTACCCCCTACTTCAGGTGATTCTGGAGGAGATGCAATTGAAATGATGACAAGCTTAGGGAGGGCTTTATTCGATTTGGGTCGTGGCGTTGTTGGAGATATAGGCAGGGCAGGTGGTTCTTCATCTCACAGGCACTCTTTGACAGGGAGTACCAGTTATGGGCCTCATGGCTTCAGCACAAGTGAGGAAGAGAGGATTTTCTATATATCTTCTGAAATCAAAGGCCTACCTTGTCCAACTGCAAAAAAAAATCTGATCAAGTTGGGGTTTGCTGATGTTTGGGTTGGAAACAAAGAGGAGCAATCTTTAATTACTTCTTTAGCTGGAAAATTCATTCATCCAGAAGTGCTGGAGAGACCAGTCCTGCAAAATATTTTTTCAAACTGCTCTATTCAGTCATTCTTGAAAGTCCAAGCTTTCTCCCTTCGCTTGCTTGCTGACAACATGAGATCTATTTTTCATGAAAACTGGGCAACTAATATAATTGACTCAAAAAATGCTCCCTGGTTTTCATGGGAGAAATCTGCAAGTTCTGGTAGTGAAGGAGGTCCTTCTCCAGAGTGGATTAGCCTTTTCTGGAAGATCTTCAGTGGCTCATCAGAAGACATCTCTTTGTTCTCTGATTGGCCCCTTATTCCTGCTTTTCTTGGTCGCCCAATCTTATGTCGTGTGAGAGAGCGTAACCTTGTGTTTGTTCCTCCCCCCATTAGGGATTTGGTTATTTCTAATGTTATTTCTGAAGTAGGTGTATCTGAAGTTGGTCAATCTGAACTTCCTTGCGAGCATCATGAAGTTCAAGCATATTTGTTGTCATTTAAATTTATAGAAGAAAAGTATCCTTGGTTGTTTTCACTGCTGAATCAACACAATATTCCTATTTTTGATGTTAATTACTTGGATTGTGCTCCTTATTCGAAGTGTTTGCCAGCAGATGGACAGTCGTTAGGGCGAATCATAGCATCGAAGCTTGTAGTAGCTAAACAAGCTGGATATTTTCCCGAACTTACGTCCTTTCCAGCTGTGGACCGAGATGAGCTCTTCAGGCTATTTGCTTCTGATTTCTCTTCTAGTAGTACTAGTTATGGAAGGGAAGAGCTTGAAGTTCTACGTGGTCTTCCTATTTATAGGACAGTTCTCGGGACATATACCCGTTTGGAAAGCCAAGATCTTTGCATGATCTCCTCGAACACATTTCTTAAGCCATGTGATGATCGGTGTCTTTCTCACTCTAGCAATTCTGTTGAGAGTTCTTTACTTCGAGCACTTGGAATCCCTGAATTGAATGACCGACAGATTCTTGTGAAGTTTGGCTTGCCTAGATTTGAAAGTAAATCTCGGGTGGAGCAGGAGGATATCTTGATATTTTTGTACACAAACTGGACTGATCTTCAATCAGATTCAACTATAATTGAGGTGCTTAAAGATACTAAATTTGTGAAAACAGCTGATGAAGAGTCTGAAAACCTCTATAGACCTCAAGATCTATTTGACCCTGGTGATGCTTTATTGACGTCTGTATTTTCTGGTGTGAGGAAGAAATTCCCAGGAGAGAGATTCATTTCTGATGGATGGCTTCAGATTTTGCGAAAATCAGGGCTCCGAACTTCCACCGAAGCAGATGTTATTCTGGATTGTGTGAAGAGAGTGGAGTATCTTGGAGGTGAATGTATGAAACAGGTAGAAGATATTGATGAACATAACGTTTGGAATTCAAAGAGCAAAGTATCTTTTGAGATTTGGGTGTTGGCTGAAACTTTGGTCAAAACAATTTTCTCTAATTTTGCTGTACTTTATGGAAACAACTTCTGCAATCTCCTTGGCAAGATTGCTTGTGTTCCAGCTGAAAAGGGATTTCCAAATATAAGTGGCAAAAGAAGTGGGAATAGAGTGCTTTGTTCCTATTCTGAAGCTATAATGATGAAAGATTGGCCTCTCGCTTGGAGTTGTGCTCCCATTCTTTCGACACAGAGTGTTGTACCCCCTGAGTATGCTTGGGGACCTCTACATTTGTCAAGTCCTCCAGCCTTTTCAACTGTACTTAAGCACCTTCAGGTATTACATCATGATAGTGATTCAGAGCCTGTCACTTACTTTAATAGGCATTTCTAAGAAAATTATGCAGGTCATTGGAAGAAATGGTGGTGAGGACACTCTTGCTCATTGGCCTGCTTTATCGGGTATTAAGACAATTGATGAAGCTTCTGTTGAGGTGTTAAAGTATCTTGAGAGAGCATGGAGCTCCCTTTCTTCATCAGGTAACTGTCTAAGCCTTCCAGGTAGATGTTCATAAGTGGTAGACAAGCCTCATTATCGAGTATGTGTGTGTGTGACGTGCAAGAGTAATCTCTTCTTCTTCATTTTTAACTAAGTTTGAAGGAATCTTGTCTAGTTAATTTAGGTTAATCTGAGGAATTAGCTTCGTCAAATTAAGAAGAGGCTTAACCTCCATGGGTTGAAGCTCAACTAAAGGCCAAGGGCTTTTTGTTATGCCTTCTAATTTCTTGACAATGAGAATAGGTGTCTTAGAATATTTTTCCTAAGTACGAGTGTAGATACTTAATATTTTTCCCTTCTTAACCGGGAAAATTCTTGTCTTCCCTTAGAAAGAGATGGTAAAACATCATGATATATATTCCCTGCTAAATGATTGATCTACTATCTACCAATTCTGCAACTATTTTATGGTTCAATATATCTGTCCAATTATCTTTACTGTCTCAAGTAATTTACTATGTGATATAAAAAATTCTTGTTTGCATTTTTTATTTGCCTGTCCTCTACTCAAATCTTAAGGAAAGCTAAAATGCCAGAGCAGGTGAAATTTATTTTTAGGATTTTGTTTGTATATGGCACCTATGTGCATCTTGTGTGACAGTTCTTTTATCTGTATTTTAAATACAATATAGAATGTCATTGCATCTCAAAGGTTCCTTCCGTTCTGTGCTTGATGTTCACCAAAGCACCTTCACGCTACGGCAAATATGAGTTGCACATTTAGCTATGCTAAAGAATTGGAATTAGCTAGTCTTCTTTATAAATGACCTAGTCCAGCCCATTCTTCGGAAAAGTCTTTCGGTATGCTAATGCATGAGCAACATTCAAATAAGCATTTAGTCTGCTTCCTTTTCCACAATTCATAAAAGCAGGCTTTCCATGAACTGAATACAGTAGATATCTGATAAGTTCATTTTCCGCTCAGCTGTGTTTTTCCTTGTACATTTTCCTCCTATCCACGTCCCCCACTTACGTATTTTTTTTAGGGGAAAAAGAAGGTAAGAGAATTCATTATCTGGAAGGTACTTGTATTCATAATTCCACTTCGCAGTGTGTTGATTCTCTGTTGGTTCAGTGTGTTGATTCATAGTTTTGTATGCCAATACATGTTAGGTTTTTTTCACGACTGGAACCTAATGCTTTCCAAGTTTAATATTTTTGGTTCTGTGGTTCCTAATCATGTGATTGATCATGTGTTGCTCTGAGTTTCTATAAAAAGATATCCAATTTTAGGGAGAGAAATAAGGAGGTAGGAATCAGTAACAGTTACTGCTAGATAATATCTAACATAATTTCTTATTGTTCGTTTCATATTTTGTTCAAGGTGTCTAGAAGATTTACTCCATGAATTCTGATTTCCCTAGTTTGAACACATTGCCGTGATAAATGTAGCTTCATTACTTTCGTTGTAGGAGTATGATGAATAAAAAAGTTGTTACGATATCCCACATCGGTTCCACATGAGAGTGTGGAAGGGCATATAAGTGGGAGCCAAGCCTTTACCTTTAACCATGGTTTTGGGTTAAGTTAGGGCTCCCTAGCTTATATTCCTAACAATTTGGTCCGACCTGCCGGATTCG
>JAUEKW010000025.1:0-5000 GCA_032274785.1 Ajuga reptans
AAAAAAAAATCCTTTTGTAGCCAATCATTTATTAAGAAAAATAAATAAGCTTAACACAAAAGCAGAAAAAGAAATAATAGTAACTTGGTCCAGAGCATCTACCATTATACCCACAATGATTGGCCATACGATTGCTATCCATAATGGAAAAGAACATTTACCTATTTATATAACAGATCGTATGGTAGGCCATAAATTGGGAGAATTTTCACCCACTCTAAACTTCCGGGGACATGCGAAAAATGATAATAGATCTCGTCGTTAATTTAGTAATTTCTTAAAAAGAATTCATTAAAATTATATTAAAAAATTTTTTTAATAAAAAAATAAATAAAATAAAAATATATAATATCTATAAATATATAATATCTATATATATATAAAATATAAAAAAAAGAATTCAATATAGATGCTTATCCTTTATTAGTTATTAGTGAAAGTAAAACCTTATGATAAAGAAGAACCAATATACAGAAGTATACCCTTTAGGTCAACATATATCCATGTCTGCTCACAACACAAAACACGAATAGTAATTGATGAGATTCGTGAACGTTCCTACGAGGAAAGACTTATGATACTATAACTCATGCCTTATCGAATATCTTATTCCATTTTTTAATTGGTTTATTCTGCAGCAGCAAATGCTAGTCACATTTGGGTTTCAACGAAACAAGTTGAGTCATTAGTAAATAATAAGGTACTACTATGAAAAAATGAAAACTTCGAACTCGAAGACAAAGTTATCTGAAAAATTGTCATATAACTATTGTATTGATAGATTGAAGAAGAATATGAAAGACGCAAATATGCCATATTATGCTTAAAAAAAAACCGGATCGATAAAGATAAATAAAAAAAAGTACACAGATACGAAGTGTTATTTTATGTATAGTAGTGGGGGATTATGGGACAAAAAATAAATCCGCTCGGTTTTAGACTTGGTACAACTCAAAGTCATCATTCTCTTTGGTTTGCACAACCAAAAAATTATTCCGAGAGTCTACAAGAAGATGAAAAAATACGGGATTGTATCAAGAATTATGTACAAAAAAATATGAGAATATCTTCTGGTGTCGAGGGAATTGCACGGATAAAGATTCAAAAAAGAATCGATCTGATTCAAGTCATAATCTATATGGGATTTCCAAAGTTATTAATAGAAGGTAAACCTCGAAGAATCGACGAATTACAGATGAATGTGCAAAAAAAACTTAATTGTATGAACGGAAAACTCAACATTGCTATTACAAGAATTGCAAACCCTTATGGACACCCTAATATTCTTGCAGAATTTATAGCCGGACAATTAAAGAATAGAGTTTCCTTTCGTAAAGCAATGAAAAAAGCTATTGAATTAACTGAACAGGCGGGTACAAAAGGAGTTCAAGTACAAATTGCGGGACGTATCGACGGAAAAGAAATTGCACGTGTCGAATGGATCAGAGAGGGTAGGGTTCCTCTACAAACCATTCGAGCAAAAATTGATTATTGTTCCTATACAGTTCGAACTATTTATGGGGTATTAGGCATCAAAATTTGGATATTTGTAAACGAAGAATAATAAGCTTTGCCTTATCTTTAACGTTCTATCTAGCGAAAAAAAAAAAAAAATGACAAATTCTTCCATTCTTATTCACAAAAATGAGCAATTTAAATTTTATAAGATTGAATAAAAATTCGATTAATCATTTGATATTGATATAATTGCTATGCTTAGTGTGCGACTCGTTGCGTTGGTTTTTTTTTTTTAGAGTGGTTAGGATTCAACAAAAAAATAAACCAACTCGTAGTATTAATTAATTTATAATTAAGTATTAATTAATTTATAATTAATTAATAACTATAGAACTAATAACCAACTCATCGCTTCGCATTATCTGGATCTAAAGAACCAGTCAAGATATAAGTAAAGATATGATATATTGGTGATATCATTATAGCAACTGAAATATTGCATAAAAAAAGAAAAACTAATAGGATTCTGAGTTGTGAAGCAATAAGAATATACGGATAAATGAAAGGGTGAAAGAAAGAGAGAAAAAGAATATCAACGATATATAATTCTAATATGTAAGGTCTATGAGTCATCTCATAAAAAGTAGTGTAATAAAGCATCAATATTAATTAATCCATAATTAGATGACTATTTTTATAGAACAAACAAATCAAGAGCCCCGAGTCAATAAAAACTGAGAAGGTTGACTCAAGAAAAAAGAAAATTGAATTAGAGGCTCCATTGTACAATTCAGACCTAACCATTAATCAAGAAGCGATGGGAACGACGGAACCTGTGAATGCCTAAGATTTTATTAAAAACGAATCTTAATGATTCATTGGGTGGGATGGCGGAACGAACCAAGAACCAATCCATTTATTCTGAGGAGTCATGGGCTAACCCTACATCTGAAATAGATAATGAAAGAGTAAATATTCGCCCGCGAAAATTTGGATTTTATTGGATTTATAAATTGGGGCCAATCCAATAATAAAAGGAAAAACAAAATAAAGATTCGTTAGAACCTTATAACATAACAAAACAACATTATCTATTTATATCTAGATAGCAAGAATTGTCTATAATATAAAAAGAATACTTGTTTAGTTATATATCAAAACAAGGTATACAAATTTCCAATAGACCAATAGATTAGATGAAATCTCAAAAAATCCCACGACGATTCGGTATATTATTTTATTCATTAAATCCATGTATACTCTATTTTAATCCTTTCATTCGCGAGGAGCCGTATGAGGTGAAAATCTCATGTACGGTTCTGTAGTAGAGATGGAATTGAGAAAGAACCATCAACTATAACCCCAAAAGAACCAGATTCCGTAAACAACATAGAGGAAGAATGAAAGGAATATCCTATCGAGGTAATCATATTTGCTTCGGTAGATATGCTCTTCAGGCACTTGAGCCCACTTGGATCACATCTAGACAAATAGAAGCAGGGCGGCGGGCAATGTCACGAAATGCCCGCCGCGGTGGAAAAATATGGGTACGCATATTTCCAGACAAACCGGTTACAGTAAGACCTACAGAAACGCGTATGGGTTCGGGAAAAGGATCTCCCGAATATTGGGTAGCTGTCGTTAAACCAGGTAGAATACTTTATGAAATGGGCGGGGTCACAGAAAATATAGCCAGAAAAGCGATTGCAATAGCAGCATCCAAAATGCCTATACGAACTCAATTCATTATTTCGGCATAATAATTAGAACCAAAGGAAAGAGGTCTTTGGGATGAAAAAAAAAAAACAATTGCAATTGTGGGTTTCTTTTTTTTTTTTTGATACACAATATTTCTTTTTTTTTTTTTTTACTTCGCCCTTTGCACTGAAAGAACAGATAAAAAAAAATGATATGATTCAACCTCAAACCCATTTGAATGTAGCCGATAACAGCGGGGCCCGCGAATTGATGTGTATTCGAATCATAGGAACTAGTAATCGACGATATGCTTATATTGGTGACGTTATTGTTGCTGTAATCAAGGAAGCAGTACCAAATACACCTTTAGAAAGATCAGAAGTGATCAGAGCTGTAATTGTACGTACTTGTAAAGAACTCAAACGTAAGAACGGTATGATAATACAATATGATGATAATGCTGCGGTTGTCATTGATCAAGAAGGAAATCCAAAAGGAACTCGAATTTTTGGTGCGATCGCCCGGGAATTGAGACAGTTAAATTTCACTAAAATAGTTTCATTAGCACCTGAGGTATTATAAGACGAGACCGTGATATATTTATAGTATTTGAATGAATTCATTAATAGATTGATTATGTCTCACGCATATACCTTTTTCTAATTATTATAAATATAAAATAATAAATATAAAATAAATATTATAAATATAAATAAATATTATAAATATAAAATAAATAATATTAAAAAATAATAATATTATATAATATATAATATTTAATAATATTATATAATATATAATATTTAAATTAAAAAATTTAAATTAAAAAAAAGAGCATGTTGATTATATCAAAAGTCAAGGGCAACAATCATTTTAGTTTATCATGGGTAAGGACACCATTGCTGACATAATAACCTCTATACGAAATGCTGACATGAATAGAAAAGGCACGGTTCGAATACCATCTACTAACATCACTGAAAACATTGTTACAATACTTTTACGAGAAGGTTTTATTGAAAACGTGAGAAAACATAGGGAAAGCAACAAAAACTTTTTAGTTTTAACTCTACGGCATAGAAGAAATAGGAAAGGATCATATAAAACTATTTTGAATTTAAAACGAATCAGTAGACCTGGTCTACGAATCTATTCTAATTATCAACGAATTCCTAGAATTTTAGGAGGGATGGGGATTGTAATTCTCTCTACTTCTCGGGGTATAATGACAGATCGAGAGGCTCGATTAGAAAGAATCGGCGGAGAAATTTTATGTTATATATGGTAATCTTTCTGATATCCGAATTATATGAGAAACTTCCATAAATTTTTGTGAAAAAAGAGAGAAAAAAAGCGGGTTTCTAATCTCACTCCTCATACATTAGTTAATACGTGAAGGGGTTTTAACTGGAATAGGAATAAAAAAAAAATGGATTCATGAGGGTTTAATTACTGAATCACTTCCCAATGGTATGTTCCAGGTTACTTTCTATAATGAAAATAAGATTCTAGGTTATGTTTCCGGAAGGATTCGACGTAGTTTTATACGTATACTACCGGGAGATAAAGTAAAAATGGAAGTAAGTCATTTTGATTCAAGCGGAGGACGTATAATTTATAGACCCCGGAACAAAGATTCGAATGATTAGACTGTTTTTCAACTTCAACATTCTTTTTTTTATGGGGATACAATTAGAAGTTCAAAATCTCAGGAAACCCTATTTTCTTCCAATAAATAGATTCGGAATTCAGTTAAGGAATGAAAAATATGAAAATAAGGGCCTCTGTTCGTAAAATTTGTGAAAAATGTCGACTGATCCGTAGGCGTGGACGAATTATAGTAA
>JAUEKW010000025.1:10000-12175 GCA_032274785.1 Ajuga reptans
CAGGAGCTACTTTACCATATTCCGAATTCAATGGTTTCAATAAATTCCCTACAGTAGTTCGCCTTGGACCAGATCTAGAACTACCCTCAACGGTTTGTGTAGCCATAAATCCTATTTTTTATTCATTGAGATCTGTTGACTTTGTATACCATTCCGCTGTAAATAAATGATCTTATCCTAGATCCATTTTGGTCTTGAAATTATATAATAATGGAAACAGCAACCCTAGTTGCCATCTCTATATCTGGTTTACTTGTAAGTTTTACTGGGTACGCCTTATATACTGCTTTTGGGCAACCCTCTCAACAACTAAGAGATCCATTCGAAGAACATGGGGACTAGTTGAAGGAATGGGCCTCCCAATATTGGGAGGCCCATTCCTTCAATTCAGATAATGAAAAATCATTTCATCTTTTTAGTTGGAACTTTAGGTGGTTCTCTAAAAAAGATAGCGAAAAAAATTATTCCTAAAGTAGAAACTAAGAGGAATGTATAAACCAATGCTTCCATGGATTTGATCGTGGTTTACAATTATAGCTTTCATACCTGTTTATTTGGGATCGTCTCCCGGATAAAGAAAAAGAAAGAACAAGAGTAAAAGAAAAAGTAGCGATTCAAATCAAGATTTATCCGGTTCCCTATGTCAAATTCAAATCACAAAAAGAAAGTCCAAAAGGAACAAAACAATGTTGTATCAGACTACTTGTCTTCTTGTAGTTGGATCTCCAAGTTTTTGGAATGCTCCAAATTCTACTTGAGCATCCAAATCTGGGTCGATACCAGCAAAAACATCTCTGAACAAGGTTCTAGCACCATGCCAAATGTGTCCGAAAAAGAAGAGCAGAGCAAACGAAGCATGTCCAAAAGTAAACCAACCCCTTGGACTGCTACGAAAAACACCATCAGATTTCAAAGTAGCACGATCTAATTCAAAAATTTCACCCAATTGAGCACGTCTAGCATATTTTTTCACAGTAGCAGGATCATTATAACTGACTCCATTGAGTTCGCCACCATAGAACTCAACAGTTACACCTACTTGTTCGACACTATACTTCGATTCCGCCCTTCGAAAAGGAACATCGGCTCTAACAATTCCGTCTCCGTCTACCAAAACAACCGGAAATGTTTCAAAAAAAGTGGGCATACGACGTACAAAAAGTTCACGCCCCTCTTTATCTCTAAAGATAGGGTGTCCTAACCACCCAACAGCTATTCCATCCCCATTGTCCATTGAGCCCGCTCTAAACAATCCCCCTTTTGCCGGATTATTGCCAATGTAATCATAAAAAGCTAATTTTTCAGGAATTTTAGACCAAGCTTCTGATAAACTTTGATTTTCGGCTAGCCCAGCACCAACTCTTCGATATATTTCTTGCTGGAAGTATCCCTGATCCCATTGATAACGGGTGGGGCCAAATAATTCAATCGGGGTAGTTGCTGAACCATACCACATAGTTCCAGCAACAACAAAAGCTGCAAAAAAGACAGCAGCGATACTACTGGAAAGTACGGTTTCAATATTTCCCATACGCAATCCTTTGTACAGACGTTGGGGTGGACGGACACTAAGATGGAAAAGGCCTGCTAATATGCCCAATGTCCCTGCTGCAATATGATGAGAGGCTATTCCCCCTGGAACAAAAGGATCAAAACCTTCCACACCCCATGCGGGATTTACGGATTGTACCCTTCCGGTTAGTCCATAAGGATCGGACACCCATATTCCAGGACCATACAATCCTGTTACATGAAATGCGCCAAAACCAAAACAAGCCACCCCTGAAAGAAATAAATGAATTCCAAAAATTTTGGGCAAATCCAAAGAAGGTTTTCCTGTACGTTCATCACAAAAGATTTCTAGATCCCAATATACCCAATGCCAAATAGCCGCCAAAAAGCACAAGCCAGAAAACACAATATGTGCCCCGGCCACACCTTCGTAACTCCAAATACCCGGATTCGTTATAGTACCTCCTGTGATACTCCAACCGCCCCATGAATTGGTTATTCCTAAACGAGTCATGAAGGGTATAACGAACATACCTTGTCTCCACATTGGGTCAAGAACAGGGTCAGAGGGATCAAAAACTGCTAATTCATATAGAGCCATCGAACCGGCCCAACCAGAAACCAGAGCTGTATGCATTATATGGACAGAAAGCAAACGACCGG
>JAUEKW010000025.1:46375-48875 GCA_032274785.1 Ajuga reptans
TGCGCGGACTAGAATCAGCAGTCTCTGAGATCCGATAGTATGGTAGAAAGAAATATATGAAACTTTCTACCACACTATCTCTATATTGTTATTGTATTGTATAAAGTTGTACTGTATAGAGATACAGGCTTAATATAAATCAATTTACAATACGTATCTTCATATATGTACATATAAATTACATATATATAATCTACATAGCACCTCAATTCTATTTATTCGCTACATCTATTTGATTTGTATTGATTTCGATCAATCTGAAATAATCGAAAGGCAACTCTTACTCTTACGGTGTTAATTCCGAGCTTTCTTATTATTTCCAATATGGATCCCGGTATCCATCGAAATCAATAGAGGAAGGATAGTATGGGCATATATTATATAAAAGAAAACCAAGTAATCCTTTTTTTAGCATTCCGAAGAAGTTCCCATAGAATTCCTTGGATCATCTGTCAACGGCTCAATCAATTACTTCTTCGGATTTGGAAAAGGGGTAGTAAACCCCACCCATTTTAAACACCTGAACCATGATATGAGGTGAGTCGATAAAGCATAAATAAAATTTCTAAGAGTATAAAACAAAGGGTAAGTGCGCGATATGTGAATTGCCCAACGCAAGATCTTATTATGCGTAGTAACTTGTTGGACAACTACTATGTCTATGTTGCCTCCCATAGAAAGTAAGTATCTACGTAATAACAGAACGACTTACTTTTTGAACAGGAAGAGTAAAGAGGGAAACAAATAAAAAAAAGGGGGGGTCGGTTGGTTCTCATTGTAATATCCATATATAATTCTGGTAAGAGCCGATTCATCGAAATAGAAAATTGAGGAAGAATTCGGTTGGAAAAAATTTCCTATCATCTGTATCCCGTTTACTTTCGAACTATGAACATAGGAATCATTGAAATATCTGTTTGATTGAAAGGTTATTATTCATATATTACTTTACTGGATTCCAGTAGAATTTAGAGATGGAGCTATTTTTATTTAGAAAAAAGCTTTGCAGAACGATCTATGAAACAATTGATACAGTTTGATTACTTATTTCAATTATGTAGTAACTCTAGAGTCCACTTCTTCCCCATACTACGAGGGAAAGGGAAAATGTAAAGACTACCATTAAAGCAGCCCAAGCGAGACTTACTATATCCATGTGAATTATGTCCCCTATCTCTATGAATATAAAGGAATTATTCCATTATTGCTCACTAATAATAGTAGAATCAATGGTGCAGAGTCAAAAGATTCTGACCGAAGGTTATTGATGAACCAATCCAATAAATCCGCTTATAACAAGTTCCTATATGATTGCTAGTAGAATCGGGAAACATTAAGCATGCGCAGTGACGCCCTTGGACGTCTCAAGGGAATGTTACTAATGGAACATGTAGGAATAGTAAGACCCATTGTTTTTTTTTGCTGCCCTTCAGAGGTAAAACGGCAAAACAGAAGTAAAAGGAAAAAAAATTTACAATCAAGATAGATCACTATCTATCACATATCTCCCATTTGATCTAATCCTTACCGTCTCCCAATTGTTTCACAGAGATAATCGGGAGGTGGTAGGTTATAGAAAAGAAAGAATTTAACTTTTATTTGGATTTGATTCTATAAAAGACAATTATCCATCCAATCTAATATTGATTGAATGCCTGAGCACTCAAAGACTCTCACGAGTTTGTATACAAAATCTCTTCCGCCCTTTTCTACAACTACGAATTTGATTCCCCATTCGGCTATCCAATCTAATTCAAGATTCAGTCAGTAGACACTACACTAGTAGTGGAAGGGAATCGGGAAGTCTTTATAGCCCCCCCACTACACTATTAGTATCTTTCCTTCGATCCTAGGCGAAAGTATTTACAGTCCTTTAGAGAGCCTCCAGATTCTTAAAATAAAGCAAGTATCGACTTCTGCTGGGGAAGAATTCGGCGAGTTATATCAGCAGAACAGAATAAGGGATTCCTAATCTTTTGTTGATCAGGCGACACCCGGATTTGAACTGGGGAAAAAGGATTTGCAGTCCCCCGCCTTACCACTCGGCCATGCCGCCAAAACGATACAAAATATATGAAAATTTTCCTTTTGGGGATTATTGAACTTCTTTTTTTCCATTGAAAAAGAAAAATGTGGATTTTCGGTCACAGAAGCCAAAATTTAGGGCAAATTGGAACCATTAACTATAAACTGTGAATTCATGAACGGTTCTTGTATTTGGATCTTAAATTGTGTTTCCCTAATGACATAAGAAAAAAATTGATACACAACTAATCAGTATCGATTCTTCGATTCTTTTCAATAATAAATCCTTCTCAATTTCAATTATAACAACAATTATGTGTATATGTAAACCCCAGACCAGAAATTGTTACACAGATATCTACTAATCGGGTATCTTATCCATATATGAATATGATGCCTATAGGGGATTATCGGGGAACTCTCGTGCTTCCATTTTTCATTGAATATCAAATAGCAATTATGATATAGCACGCCC
>JAUEKW010000025.1:65078-86166 GCA_032274785.1 Ajuga reptans
GGGGGGGGGTTAGGGGTTACCCCTAACCCCTAACCCCCCCCCCCAATCCCAAATCACGTCTTTGCACGTTTCAACTGGCAAAATTGATCATCAGATTGTAATAATTTATCAACTTTAGTTAAAATGAAACGAATTTACAGCTTTTTACACCTGAGGGAAAGATGCAACAGAAAAATCGGAATATCAATTTGGAAGGAATGATGGCAGCAGGGATTCACTTCGGTCACCAAACCCAGAAATGGAATCCCAGGATGTCACCTTATATATTTACAGAACGAAAGGGTGTTCATATTCTCGATCTAACTCAGACTGCTCGTCTTTTATCTGAAGCTTGTGATCTGGTATTTGATGCAGCAGCGGAGGGAAAGGAATTCTCAACGGTTGGTACAAAACATCAGGTAGCTGATTTGATAGCATCAGCCGCAACAAGATCTCAATGTCACTATGTGAATGAAAAATGGTTAGGCGGTACGTCAACAAATTGGTTCACCACAGAAACGCGTCTTCGTAGGTTTCAATACTTACAAAACGGAGAAGATACGGGGGGGTTCGACTGACTTCCGAAGCAAGAGGCGGCGATTTTGAGGGGATAACTTTTTAAATTAAAGACGTGTCTAGGCGGCATTCGATATATGTCAGATTTACCCGATATTGTGACAATTACTGATCAACACGAATAATCTATTGCCCCTAAAGAGTGTATTATTTTAGGTATCCCCACAATTTGTGTTGTTGATACAGATTGTGATCCGGATCTTGTAGATATCCCAATCCCAGGTAATGACGACGCGCGACCCTCAATCCGATGGATATTGGACAAATCAACATTAGCCATTTGCGAAGGTCGTTCGAACTCGAAGTTATCCGAAGTAAATTAACGAAAGGCAAGGCTAAGAACTGCCTCGACAGCTTTTAATGAAATGGTAAAAAATTTCCATCGTACTTGAGGATATCGCCTAATTTCATCAGAAACTAATTTGCCCTTGTGCTTTTTTTTTTTTTTTAGAAAAAATAGTAATTTGTAGTGATTACCTTAAATGTTTTAGATAAATTTCTCCATTGAGAGGGGGGTATTACGCACATCGAGCAACTGCGAATTTACGAGATCGATGATCTGTATCAAGTATCGAGTGTAGAAGTAGGCTAACACTCTTATTGGCAAATAGGAGACTTTCAAGTTCACGCACAGGTTCTTTTAACTTCCTGGGTCGTCATCGCCTTGTTGTTGGCTTTACCTATTATAGGTACCAGGAATCTGCAAACCATACCGACTGGTAGCCAGAATTTTATCGAGTATGTTCTCGAATTTATTAGGGATTTAACTAGGACCCAGATGGGGGAAGAGGAATACCGTCCTCGGGTTCCTTTTATCGGAACGATGTTTCCATTCATTTTTGTTTCCAACTGGTCTGGTGCTTTGTTTCCTTGGCGAATCGTTCAGTTACCTCATGGAGAGTTGGCTGCACCTACCAATGATATCAACACCACTGTTGCGTTAGCTTTGCTTACATCAGTAGCACATTCTTACGCGGGTTTACACAAGAAAGGTTTTAGTTATTTTGGTAAACATATCCAGCCAACTCCGGTACTACTACCTATTAACATTTTGGAAGATTTTACCAAACCCCTATCACTTAGTTTTCGGCTGTTTGGTAATATTTTGGCTGACGAGTTGGTAGTAGCTGTTCCCGTCTCTCTAGTACCTTTAATTGTTCCTGTACCCATGACGCCTTTAGGGTTATTTACAAGTGCCATACAAGCTTTGATTTTCGCTACCTCAGCTGCAGCTTATATTGGGGAATCCACGGAGGGTCACCATTAATCTAGTTGGTCATTATTTTAGTTGGAATGAGCCATTACGAAAGACTACGGTAATCACGAAAAAATCTCTTTGAGAACCATTCGTTGGATCGCCGTGGTGGGAAAAACCGTTTCCATGGTATCATGCTATAGCAGTACGAGACCCGTGTTGTCCCCCCCCCCACCACTCACTCCCAATAACGATAAAAAAAAAAGAGGAGTGGGGGGGAGGGTTAAGAATTTCCCCATGGCCCTCCAATTTTAAATTGAGCCGTTTAATATTTTGGATAAGGAAACGGTAATTCCCATTGCTGAGCTCAAATTGAAGAAAAAAAAAAGATATATCTATATATAATAGATATATCTATCTACGAAATATTCAGAAAGCAATTTATCTCGTTTTTTTTTCCGTTTGAACCGGTTTATCTCTAAGTTACCCCTATTTCACAGAATATCGGATGAATTGATTAGATCTTACTTGCACTAAAACTAGAATGGACATGTTTCAGTAGATAATAATTAGTATTACCAAATACTCAAACTTTTTCGATCCAATTTTATTAAATTAGGGAGCAAGGCGCACTGATCGACTTAGGAAATAGATGCGTCCTTCCCGTACTTCATTACTTTTCCAAATTCAACATTAAGTATATGGCATATTACAGAATATGACTAGTTTTGATCAGATTCATGTAGAATTGATTTCTCGATTAACGTTTACTAGAAAGTCTTCGTTGCGACGAGTCTAGTTAACATCCAACGAAACAATATTGATTAATGTAAATAAATTAGGAGGAGACTAATACGAACCCATCGATTTCTGCTGCTTCTGTTATTGCCGCCGGGTTAGCTGTAGGCCTCGCTTCAATCGGCCCCGGTATTGGCCAGGGCACTGCTGCAGGTCAGGCAGTCGAGGGTATTGCAAGGCAGCCAGAAGCAGAAGGCAAGACACGAGGTACTTCATTATTGAGTTTGGCTTTCATGGAAGCTTTGACAATTTACGGATTAGTTGTAGCTCTAGCTCCGTCACTCGCGAATCCATTTGTTTAACTTATTTGAAATAAGAA
Source organism: Ajuga reptans (assembly GCA_032274785.1). Classification (NCBI taxonomy): domain Eukaryota; kingdom Viridiplantae; phylum Streptophyta; class Magnoliopsida; order Lamiales; family Lamiaceae; genus Ajuga; species Ajuga reptans. The sequence goes on from JAUEKW010000025.1 coordinate 67,946, forward strand.
GTAGTTTGTTGCACTTACCCCTCCCTCCCCTCCCCAAACTATTTTCAAATCAGCGGTAAAACGCTAATTTGGCTAATTTGGAGGGAGGAGGGGCCTAATGGGAAATCGCTGCTGCTCCATCCACCCAATCGAGTTGCTGCAGCGTTTAGTTGCGACTCCCCCTTAATCTACCGACTAAAAAGTTTTAGCAAGTAGGGTAAACCAATATAAGTTGCCAAAATTAATGACTCGGAAAATATTGTCCTCACCGCGGTTTTCTTTTGATTATTTGGACTTCGGGGTTTTTCGCTTCTTCTCAGGCTGGACCAGGGGTTGTTTAAATCTTGCAAAATCTTCCAGGAGGGAAAGGATTACGAGAAGTGTAAGTGAGATCGCTGCTCCCTCAAGTGATTGGACTCTTGCCGCAAGTATTGGTTTAAATACCAATATTTTAGAGATAAACTTAATTAACTTAATTTTAGTACTAGGTATATTGTTTTACTATGGAAAGGGGGTGTGTGCGAGTCGTATATCCGAGTGGGATAACTGTTTATCCCAGTTGCACTTGAAGAGAAAGTGAAAAACCCCGACGAATTACCTGTAAATAATTGTTATGCAAGAACCGGAGCATTCCGTGTAATCGATGAAATTTTCACTTCTATTAACTGATTCTCGGGACTGTCGTCAATATGGTTAAAGCCGAATCGCTTAAAGTCTTAGCAAAATTTGGGTTCTCTTTCCCCTAGCGCGTAAGCCAAATCGCGGTTGGAAAGCATTATTCGCCGTATTCGGTATACGACGCCCATATCGAGAATACTTTGATTTGTACCACTTTTCAAAATAGATATCTAATGCTTCTATAGATAGATTTATTTATCTATATATATAGATAAATAAAAAATCGGAGTTGATTTAGCTCAATCTCCTTCAATTTGCTGAATAGACAACCTATAAAAGATGAATACTACTCGGAAAAAGCGGCTCTCAAATAATTAATAATTATCTGGGAGAGTCCTCAATCTTCTTTCTTATTCAAATATTCATTAGTCGATCTAAGCATATTCAAGGTGAATCTTGTTAGCCAATGGGAAAAAGAGGGGAGGCGCGCCCGCGTGCGAAAGCAATGTCTGTTGGATTCTATCAATTTATTGGAGGAAACGGGCAGGAAAGCCGAATGGATCGAAACATCCATGTTCGGTTTGGGAAGAGATCACTAGTCTCTGAGAATCGGAGATCTGTAATCCACTTTCATTGATCAATTTTTTAGAAAATCGTGAAAGAACAATTTTGAATACAATTCGGGATGCGGAAGAGCGTCACAAAGAAGCTTCTAGTAAACTTCAGAAGGCTCGTATTCGTCTGCAGCAAGCAAAAATTAAAGCGGATGAGATCCGAATCAATGGGCTTACACAAATGGACAGGGAACAACGGGATCTCGTTGATGCAGCTGACGAAGATTTAAAGGGATTGGAGGATAGTAAGAATTATGCAATTCGTTTCGAAAAGCAACGCGCTATTGAGCAAGTTCGACAGCAAGTTTCTCGACTAGCGTCCGAAAGGGCTCTGGAAGGCCTAACTAGTCGTTTGGATAATCAACTGCATCTGCGAATGATTGATTATCACATCGGCCTGTTCGGAGCCATAGAGAACAAGCCCAATTAGTTCCAATTTCACTACTAGTTTTCATCTAATTATCTCATTATAAAACGGGTCTTATTTTTACTTCTCCCTCTTCCATTAATATTTTTTGGTAAAAATGGTAATAAATATTCGACCTGACGAAATTAGCAGCATTATTCGCAAACAAATTGAAGGATATGTCCCAGAAGTGAAAGTTGTCAACATTGGTACCGTACTTTAAGTTGGAGATGGGATCGCCCGTATTCATGGACTCAACAAAGTAATGGCTGGTGAATCGGTGGAATCTGAGGATGGCACAGCAGGGATTGCTCCGAATCTGGAATCTGATAATGTTGGGGCCGTACCGACGGGTGATGGTTTGACCATACAAGAGGGAAGCTCTGTAAGAGCGACCGGAAAGATTGCCCAAATACCAGTTAGTGACTCATTTTTGGGTCGTGTTGTAAATGCCTTGGCCCAACCTATTGATGGGAGGGGTCAAATCCCAGCTTCCGAGTTTAGGTCGATTGAATCCCCCGCTCCAGGGATTATTTCGAGACGCTCCGTATACGAACCTTTACAAACAGGTCTTATCGCTATTGACTCCATGATTCCTATCGGTCGCGGTCAACGAGAGTTGATTATTGGCGACAGACAGACTGGTAAAACAGCAGTAGCTACAGATACAACTTTGAATCAGAAAGGTCAAAACGTTATATGTGTTTACGTAGCCATTGGTCAGAAAGCTTCTTCTGTGGCTCAGGTAGTGGACACCTTTCAGGAGCGCGGCGCCATGGGATATACGATCGTGGTGTCGGAAAACGCGAATGCCCCAGCCACTTTGCAATATCTGGCTCCTTATACGGGAGCGGCTTTGGCCGAATACTTCATGTATCGCAAGCAGCATACCCTGATTATTCATGACGATCTTTCTAAACAAGCCCAAGCTTATCGACAAATGTCTTTGCTATTAAGGAGACCACCTGGGCGAGAAGCATATCCGGGAGATGTTTTCTACTTACATTCTCGTCTTTTAGAGAGAGCGGCTAAGTTAAGTAATCCATTAGGAGAAGGTAGCATGACAGCTTTACCTATTGTTGAGACACAAGCGGGAGATGTCTCAGCTTACATCCCTACCAATGTTATTTCTATCACCGATGGATAAATATTTTTATCAGCAGATCTATTTAATGCTGGGATTCGACCAGCAATAAATGTGGGTATTTCTGTATCTAGAGTGGGCTCCGCAGCTCAAATAAAAGCTATGAAACAGGTGGCTGGTAAGTTAAAATTGGAATTAGCACAATTTGCAGAATTGGAGGCTTTCGCACAATTCGCTTCTGATCTTGATAAGACTACTCAGAATCAGTTAGCTAGGGGCCAGCGATTGCGTGAGTTGCTTAAGCAGTCTCAATCAGCACCATTATCGGTGGAGGAACAGGTGGCCACCATTTACACCGGCGTCAACGGATATTTGGATGTACCAGAAGTCGAACAAGTCAAACGATTCTTGGTTCAGTTACGTGAGTATGTAATAACTAACAAACCTCAATTTGGTGAAATTACTCGTTCCACAAAAGTATCTACAGAACAAGCGGAAACACTTCTGAGGGAAGCAATTAAAGAGTCAACAGAAATTTTTATACTGCAAGAGAAGTGAGTAATAAGATTGCAGATTCCACTTGAGGAATAGTATGAGGTAATCTCCGGGCTTAACCCGACCATTTCGGCTTCATCTACGCCGACAGAATTGCTTTGAACATGAAATTACGCCCAATAGGATTTGAACCTATACTTAAGGTTTAGAAGACCTCTGTCCTATCCATTAGACGATGGACGCTTTTATCTTACTCCCTTTAGCTGATTATGAATATGCCTCCAGATTAGTGACCAAATCGTGAACAAACAGGAACTCCAGTTTGTTCACGACCCAATCCATGGGTGAAGGGGTTAACTTGACTAGGGCTAGGAGATTTTTAACGTCACCGGCGGGTAGCGGGAATCGAACCCGCATCAGTAGCTTGGAAGGCTAAAGGTTATAGTCGACGACAACAAATGGTTGTGACGTCGCTAATCCAGAACCGAACGTGGAAGTTTCCTCCCATTCGGCTCCTTTATGGCAAGGAAGGCTAAGTACTACAAAATTGAGAGAGAATTCGTCCGCATATATTTATTGAAATGGAGCAGTCGAAAGGTGGGTGGACGATCTTCCCCGTTTCAAGTTTCATTCAAGGGGAGGGGGCGTATATCAAAATTATTTTTATGGCTATCGGGGCTTCTTTCATATTGAAATATATGGGTACTTCTTTCTCGATTTCCCTCTCGTTCAAAGAGTAGGGATCCGCCCCAATTTGATTAGATGGCATCCATAAAATCTATGTCAGTCTTGCTTACGTTTTGCTCGTATAGCGTGAATATACTTCTTAGATGATCCTTTAGAAAAAGGGGAGAATTAGTTTCACCAATCCTCTTTCTTTTTTCTTTTACTTCGTTCTTTATTTCTACTTTCAGGAATCCTTAGGGAAATATTTCTCACCGAGTCGGAAACAATTGTTACTGTTTAACCAAAAAAATGCTTGACTTGGCAATCCTGATAAACCAAGATTAACCCACCTGTAACTTTTGAGCTTAGATTATCTTTCCAAGGTTCAGTGACGATGAGGCAAATATTTTAGATGTCTACCCATAGATTCCCAATTTTTCTTTTTTAATTGTACCAAGTTTTTAGCATACCGAACTCATCCTGCTTCGTCACTAATCAGTACGACTTTCAAAGTACAAGGGTAACGGGAGCGGCACATTTTTTCCATACCAATAACTAGTGAAGAAAAATAGAGATACTTTTGTAAAAATGAAGCTTTTTGATTTAGTTGGGATTCGATTTGAAGGATCCCTTAACTAGCAAAATCAATCTGGAACGAGTCACACTTTTACCACTAAACTATACCCGCTATGGTACAATTGTATTATACCAGCTATTTATACATCGATGAGGCGTTCCGACCGTGTTTACGTTTTGGCTGCCCACTCCTCACACACACACTCTTTGTTTTTGTATCTATTTCGTATATATATATATATACATACGAAATAGATACTCATTTCACGGTTGCGTTGCCTACATCAAAGATTACCCCTTCGAGCTGCCAATAGTGCAATTACTAATGGTCCCGATGCAACTACCAACGCCAAGATGGCAAGTTGCACAATTATTTCTAGATTCATTATCCCTCCTTCGATCGTTTTTCATAAATCTATCTTGATACTAGGAAGTTTTTAAAAAGATTAAACAGATATATTTATTCAATTTTTTATCACTTATTGCAAAAAAAGGGGGGGGGGTGATAGAAACTTATGGCACCGACTTGATAAGATGAAATTCTTTTGCTACTTATTGGTGCTTTCACGGCAAGCATTTCAGCTGCGAGATTGGCCATTGTATCGTATTGGCCTTTAGTTTAGGTTGCGGAAACGAATTTGCCAATTTTGGCTAGGCTGAAAAAAAATCGAATCCTTCTTGGGTGAGATTTTTGACTTCTAGATCTCTATACAATAGATTTAGTTACAAATCTTTCTTTATGCCATAAAGAAAAAATATGAGGGGACTGGCAGAAATCAAAAAAAAAATTAATCAAAATTAGTTCCGGATTTGACTCTGGCGAGTAATACGCAAGCAAAGTCATCCCTTCTTTACACGAATCCTATTGTAGATGTACATTGGTAGATTGTAGGTGTAGACTTACAACCTAACTCCGTGTTAGAATAAAGAAAAAAGATATAAATAGAAACTTAGTCGCTCGGAGAGATGGCCGAGGGGTTTAAAGCGTCGGATTGCTAATCCGTTGTGCAATTCATATGTACCGAGGGTTCGAATCCCTCTCTCTCCTTTATTTTTAAATAAATTAAACCGGTAGATTGAAAAATCGATATCAGCAAGATAACTAAGGCATTTAGTTTTATCTAATCCCTACGTCCGGGGTTTCGTCCGGGATCATTTGATAAAAATCCGAAAACGAAGAGAGAAACGAAAAAGATCACTACTGCATAGACGACTAGTTTAAGGGTAAGCATGGTAAAATCTCCATCTTTTCTAAAAATAGGGATGAAATAAGACAAAACAACTTCATTTCCTGATTCACATTTACCACTTATACTTATATAGATATACGAATAGGATTCCCCCCCCCCCCAATCGGAATAAAGAACCCGGCTTTTACGAGCCGCCACTTCATCTGACGAATTCTACTTATTTTATCCAGTATTTCGTTTTCTCATTATTCTTTTTTAATAGGTGGTAGAAAAGGTGGTGGGGGGGGGTTGCACAAAAACCCAACTAATTAAAAAATTGATGTTTGTCAAGCTCAAGTAAACCATGGGGATCCAATCCCACTTATACACGTAAAACCAAATATGTTGATACTGATATTTCTGCCTGCAGATGCCGGAACCAGATAAGAGAGCTGCAACTTACTAAAAAGAAGAAGAGTTGCTATTTATCAAAATTAGTTTTTTGCTTTAATTGCAGCGGCCCCCTCCCCTTTCTTCCCCTTGACAACTTTTTTATTGTCACTTGGTAAGAAGCGAGGCATTTCATAATTAAGCAACCCCCTAGTACTTAGTTATCGAAAGCTAACTGCGGCTTGCCAAACGAAGGCTAGTAGGAGGAAAAATACCGGTATCACCGGCATTACATCTACAACTGGATCAAAGATTGCATAAGCTTCGGGTAATTTGGCAAAAGAAGCGCCATTAAGGTGAATAGAATTTTCCAGATAGATATCATACAAAGCTACCATCTTGATTCTCCGGTGATGTAACAAGTGATTTCTATCCGACGAGGTTGCACATCACCTTTCAATCGGTTGACCCGTCGGGTATATATTATTATATGTCCCTTCATTTGACTAATTAGGATTCGCCAAAATAGAAACCTTGTCGGACGAAAATTAAATCTGAATGGATTTCTACTTAAGTATCTTTTTTTAGTTACTTTTTTTTTGAAGTATTGGTAGTTTTAAATGACTTCAATCTCTTTTCGTTGCTGTTCTTTTGTAACCGGGCAAATAACTGAAAAAGCTGGTTGACGGGAAACTCGAAGTGTGAGATATTCATCATACCGACCATTTATGGGGCGTGGCCAAGCGGTAAGGCAGCGGGTTTTGGTCCCGTCACTCGGAGGTTCGAATCCTTCCGTCCCAGATTTTTTTCTTTTCTAGGAAAAAAGAAAGATCTTCCGCATTTTTATATAGTCGAAATTAAAGAAACCGTAACTTTTATTTCTAGCTTCGATTTGCTACCTACCCTCTTTCCCAATATGCTCGATATAATAGTTTCCCTCGAGGGATCTCCCAGTTTATATTATGATGATAAGCCACATATAGCAATAGATCACTTTATGATGCGAAGCAACAAAATGATACCAAAATGAAATTATGAAATTAGCTTATTGGATGTATGCTGGACCCGCCCACATAGGTACTTTACGAGTAGCCAGTTCTTTCAGGAACGTACATGCCATAATGCATGCCCCTTTGGGAGATGACTACTTCAACGTAATGCGTTCTACGTCGGAGAGGGAAAGGGATTTCACCCCAGTAACTGCTAGTGTAGTGGATCGCCACGTATTAGCCCGTGGGTCTCAAGAGAAGGTTGTAAATAACATAAGCCGAAAAGATGAGGAATAACACCCCGACCTAATTGTTTTGACACCTACGTGTACCTCTAGTATTTTACAGGAGGATCTACAAAATTTTGTAGAGCGAGCTTCTTTGTCTTCCGAATCTGATGTAATTCTCGCGGATGTTAATTATCACTGAGTTAATGAGCTTCAAGCGGCGGATAGAACCTTGGAACAAATAATTCGATTTCATCTGGATAGGGCTCGTAAACGAAGTACTTTGGACCGATCTGTAACAATCGCACCTTCAGCAAATATTATAGGAATTTTTACCTTAGGCTTCCATAATCAACATGACTGTCGCGAATTGAAACGTCTACCTGGAGAATCGGGAATTTCAGTCAATCAAGTAATTCCAGAGGGGGGGTATCTCAAAGATTTGAAAGATTTGCCAAGAGCTTGGTTTAATATAGTTCCCTATCGCGAAGTAGGTTTGATGACAGCAGCTTTTTTGGAAGAAGAATACGGGATGCCTTACGTATCTATAACTCCCATGGGGATTTCAAACACAGCTGATTTTATTAAACAGATTGAAAAGCTTGTGAATGTGTGGGCTTTCGCACTGACAGAAAATAGATTCAACTACAAATTATATATTGACAATCAAACTAAATTTGTTTCTCAAGCAGCTTGGTTTTCAAAGTCTATTGATTGTCAAAATTTAGCTGGAAAAGAAGCAGCAATTTTCGGTGACGCAACTCATGCAGCCTCAATTACTAAAATACTTGTTAAAGAAATGGGAATTCGTGTCAGTTGCTCAGGCACGTATTGCAAGCATGATGCAGAACGGTTTAACGAGCAAGTTCAGGGTTTATGTAATGAAGTAATAGTTACGGAAGATCATACCGAAGTCGGAGATACGATAGCCCGTATTGAACCCTCCGCCATATTTGGGACTCAGATGGAGCGTCATATTGGCAAACGTATTGATATTCCGTGCGGAGTCATCTCTTCACCGGTTCATATTCAGAACTCTCCTCTGGGATATCGACCCTTTTTAGGTTACGAAGGAACCAATCAAATAGCTGATCTAATCTATAACTCATTTAATCTGGGTATGGAAGATCACTTACTGGATGTTTTCGGGGGGCACGATACCAAAGAAGTAAGTGCCAAGTCTCTATCAACAGATAGAAGAGATATTAATTGGACTCCCGAAGCTGAGTCGGAACCAAATAGAATTCCTGGTTTCGTAAGGGGGAGAACCAAGAAAAACACCGAAGTCTTTGCAAAGCAAAACAATATCTTAGAAATTACAATTGATGTCACGTATGCGGCTAAAGAGAAATCAAGTACTTAAATTGATAAACTGTGCAGATAATCATTCAGAATAAGTTTTAGTCTGCTTAACTTCATTTTGCGTCGTAGAGTTTGTACCAGAAATATCAATCGGAGATACTGGGGCAGTTTAGTATTTAACAGGAAATTAATTCTCGGTTTTTAGATATTACGGTAAAACTTCGCTTGAAGCGACACGGTAAAAAGCAACGTGTGACTCGAACATCGAGATCGTTTTTGCGGACTCTGGTATCCGCCGGTTCCGCTCAAATGGTGGAACGTTCTCGCTTCGACATTTGTTAAAAATAATTACCCAATGAAACTTGAATAATATCTATCTATTTGAATCTATTTATCTTTTTGGGGAGGGGAGCTAGATCTATGGTTATTTGCGAGAAATAGCGCGGTGAAGCCTCATTAGTCCGTTACCTTGATTGATTTCTATTTTATCTATAATTTCTAACAGGTATAGAGAAAGATTAATCAATGAATTTTTTTTTAGGGGTCGATTGAGACGGGTTCTGCTGCTACCAACTCTCAATTTGGAAAAGCCTCGGGGTTAGGCTTAAACCTAAGGATTGTCAAAATCGATCTGCGAACGAGGGGATTTTCGATATCCAGCTGAACTCATTAGCAGGTAAATAAAAAAGAACGAAAAGGAAGGGGGGGGGGGGGATAAGCTCGCCCCCCCAACTTATCTTAACTATTTATCTTATAGTATTGCTTTTTACACAAGGATAATTCGTGAGGAGATAACTCGATAAATCGGAGAATATCCGCGTCATATACATATGAGTTAAAAGTATCTTTCTGCTGTTGGATAGGGCAGTTATCTATTCAACTGAAGTTGTGCTCTAAGCCGCACGAATTCAACGTTTCACGTACGGTTTTGTGGGGGGGGGGGGGGTTAGTCCTGTGTGCACCTACCTATCCCGATAGGTTACTTACCGAATAATCGCAATTGATGCCCAGTCTCGGAGAGAAGGTAAAGTCATTGAAGAGGTTGGCTTTTACAACCCCAGGAAAGAGCAAACTCAATTGAATCTATTTGCTATTGCTGCTCTACTTAAACGAGGAGCTCAATCAACAGCAACCGTTCATGATATTTTGAAACGGGCTAAGGTGCTAGAACAGATCGGAATCAACCTTTAATTAAAAATCAAATTTTAGGAGAATCTAATGGGCCCAGTTTACAGATCCTTCCAGGTGCTTTTGTATTATCCCTCTCTTTTACTTATAATTTACATCTATGCTGTATTTGGCATTCCTCTAAAAAGTAGAGTATTTCGGAGAGAGTACTGGTTTTCCATCAGAACCTATTTTGAAAGAAGTGATATCGGGCATATTTTTATGAGCGTGACAAAAAGTTGGAAGAAGGGGGGGGGGCGGAAGTAGCTTAAGCCTAAGCCAACGACGTAATTGCTAGTGGAACGAGTTTTTCTACCCAATTCGATTTGGGGTTAGGGGTTGACTAACGACTTCACCATCTTAAAAATTGGGTTTGACATAACAAAACCCGCCACGACTTTTCAAAAGATGGTTGCAGCTCGGCACATTACCGAGGATCAAATCAATAAATATTTCATTTGGCTGGATGCTTCCTCTACAAAAACCGAATTAGTAAGTATTTACTTTATTAGTTGGTAAGTATTTACTACCTTCGGATTTCACGTTGTCCAACAAAACAGATTATTCTTTATTATTTGAGTAAAACGGTTAAATAGTTGTAGTTCCATTTTCCTCAAATAATAAAGATTTAGCTAAAAATATATTGAATCCTTTGGAGAAAAGTCATCACGAAATAGAGTAATGTTTAGGAGTTACTGCGATGAAAATAACTTCTGGATCCCCTCTTAGATTTGACATATTACATAGAAGTGAATGGCTTAGCGTTAATCGGGATTGCTTCTCATATCTACTCCTTTTTTTATTTATAGATAATTTTTATTCAGCCGCTTGTAAGTCTTGTTTAGATAGACAAGACCCGGGTTTAATATTTGGGGCTTGTAGTGCAGTAGCAACAAAACGTTTAATTGATAGCGTGCGTTATCAAGATTATTCAGAGATTTTTTACTCAGAATTTGTTTGAAAATGAGGCAGTCGGCTTAATATAAACTTGTATCTTCGTGTACTTTTACAAGCAGTTTGTCTAATTTTGGCAATACCCCTTTCGTGTCGTCTGGCTAATAAGACAAATGACAATTCAAAAATTTCACAGTCTACTCATTCGATATTTTTATTTTTGGAAGATAGATTACCAAAATCTAGTCACGTTTTAGAGATCGAAATGTCGCAAAATCTTCACCTAGAAACTCCGGTTCGATTGCTTCGCCGACGAGTTAGAGATGTCCCATTCCTACATCTATTAAGGATAGTTATTCATGCGTACAAAAGTTTGTATGAAAAATTTATTCAACTTCGATCTTGGAAACAAAAAGAACATGAAAGTATTGATATGCTACTCCGAAATTTTTACACCTACGAAATTGATTTGATATTGTTAATGTCATGGACACGAATCCGTAAATTGCAACCGAGATATTTTGTATCTCCCGATCAAAATAACATGATTAGAAAAAATAAAAGTGTTTCCAAATATAATTCTCAATTAGATGCAATAAGTGCCAACCATTCCCTCATCCGAAGTTTATGCATTCACTTTGGAAGATATAAAAACAAATCTATTGTAGCTTTTCATGGAGCCCAATATTTTGCAAAAAAATGGATTCATTTTACTTTGATATTTCTCGGGTCTCATTTTCATTATCCAACTGAATTTATCAAAATGCGTAGCAGTTTGTTATCCACCAGTTGTGTTTTATTCTTGGGTTACGCATCAACTACTCGGTCAGTATCGAAAGATGTCCAGGTTGAAACTACGGTAGGTTCCTACAAGAGTATATTTGATGGGAGGAATTTTTATCCTAGGGTTCCAATTTCGCTACTAGTTAAACTTTTGGAAAAAGAGAAGTTCCGCGATAGTAATGGATATCCAGTTAGTAAATTAGCCTGGACTGTGTTAGCAGATGATGATATCTTAAACAGGTTTGTAAAAATTTGGAATACTTTTTTTTCGTATCACAGTGCTTCAATAAATCGAGATGGATTGCGTAGATTGAGATATATACCACGACTTTCATGTGATAGTACGTTAGCAGGTAAACATAAAAGTACGACACGTCTTCTACGACGTAGATTTGACCTAGAACTACCAAAAGTAGTCCCTCCATGTAACAAGCTTAACTCTTCCAAAATAAATCAAAGGGTTTGGCATTTAAGCTTAATTCGACCTGTTTCATTAACATTTATTCAACTAATAACACAAGTCTAATAGTTTGATGTTTATTTTTTCCTTCCAACTCGATTTAATAAAGTTTGTTATCGAATCGATTGAATCGAAAAAAAATACGAATATCCCGCTATTGCGGTTTATACAATCATATAGATACGAGAGTACTCGATTTGCTAATTCACTTTTGAAATCAATGTGCTGGAAAGTTACCCATTCTCAAATATTATCCTGATTTTTATTACGAATTACGCTAATTTTGCTTTCTCAGATTTCCTTCTTTTACTCGGTAATCTGTCAACTTTGCCAGAATGTATTTTAATTTTAAGTTTAATTACAATTGTTGTAATTGATTTATCAAACAAAGGCAAAAATACAATATTGCTTTACCAAATTTCACTAATATCTATGTTAATTGGCGCGATTGCTTCACTATGTCAATGGGGGATCCAATCGATTTTTATTGTTTTTCAAAATGATCGGATCAGTAATTTTAGTTACATATTTCGATTTTTTATATTGATTTGTTCGCTATTATCCGTTCTGTTGTCAGTTGATTACATACGATGTTCAAAAACGGCTTTGGCAGAATTCTCGTTTCTCATATTAACTGCAGGTTCGGGTGGAATGGTTCTTTGCTGGGCAAATGATTTGGTAACCCTTTACGTGGCGTTAGAATTATCAAGCTTATCCTCTTGTTTTTTGTCTGGACATACCAAAAAGGATATAAGATCGAATGAAGCAACTACGAAATTTCTGTTGATGGGTGGAGCGAGCTCGTCTTTTTTGCTATATGGTTTTTCTTTGTTGTATGGAATTTCTGGCGGAAAGCTTCAGCTTGACAAAACAGCTGTCGGATTCTCCTTTACCTTTAGTCAGTATCCCGTTGTAACTTATACAGCTATTGCGTTCATTATAGCTGGAACAGCATTTAAGCTTTCTCTCGTTCCGTTTCATCAATGGACCCCCGATGTATATGAAGGAGTGCGATTCGCTCGAAAAACAATTTAGTCTTCGCAAATAATTTTGCGACATTACATTTGTTTTTTACGGTGTCCTGCGAGTGCGCAGAAATGCAAAAATTCCTCCACATTAGTTGACAAATTGCTCTTGCCGTATCACATCAATAATTGTTCAATTAAAAACATACGAGTAAAACAGAGGCAAGTGGCGATGTTTAGCATATTCTTCGTTAAATCTATATCTATTTTTTCATATTTTTTTTTTCTATTATGGGTAGATTCTGGTAAAATTGGCACTTCACGTGGATTGAAACAAAAATTAAGTTTATTTCTGTGTACGTCTTTTTTTTTTTTTTTTTTGCTTTCACCTGTTGATGGAAAATTGACAAGCTTAATCCTTCAGAAGCTACCGGTAAACCTCCTCAACTTGAGAAATCACTCCAAAATAGTATTAAGGTGACAAAGTTGTATGCTCACTCCGCGAGGAACGAAAAAAGTCGCAATTTGTCTCTCCCGCCCGGCGTGTGTGCCTACCAATTCAACAAGTAGTTTTAGTTGTTGAAGGGATTCCGGTGAAAAATGAAGAAGGACAAACAAGCAAGAAAGAATTCGAGACGAAACTGCTGGTGGGTAATCTAACCAAATGATGAGGGATTCCTCGAGAAGTTAACAGTTAGTCCTCATATTGAATGATTATGAATTATTCAAGGAAGAATGGATTTGAAACATACACGAGGAAGGTTCTGTTCCGGGAGCAATATCGGTTGTGAATCTCTTATGAACCAAGAGCCGTGTGAAGTAAGAATTTCATGCACGGTTCTGAATGAGCGGAAAGATCGGAAATCTTCTTTTCGACTCTGACTCTCCTATACCAGTCGTTGCTTTTTTCTCCGTTACCTCTAAAGTAGCAGCTCCAGCTTTATCTACACGACTCTTCGGTATAATTTTTCCACATCTATCTAATGAGTGGCATGTCGTGGTAGGATTATTAGCTACCTCTAGCATGATATTAGGAAATCTAATTGCCGTTACTCAAATAAGCATGAAACGTATGCTAGCTTATCCCTCTATAAGCCAAATTGGATATATTACGATTGGAGTACTTGCTGCAGACCCGGAGAACGGTTACGCAAGTATGATAACTTATACGTTTATTTATATACTCATGAATCTGGGAACTTTTGCTCGTATCACCTCATTTGGTTTACGAACCGGAACTGATAATATTAGGGATTACGCGGGATTATACATGAAGGATCCTGTTCTAACATTCTCTCCGGTTTTACGTTCACCATCTCTAGGGGGTATCCCTCCACCATCCGGTTTTTTTGGTAAACTCTATCTCTTTTGGCATGGATGGAAAGCTGGTTCGTACCCATCAGTTCTGGTAGCGCTCGTCACAAGTGTCATTTCTATCTACTATTATCTTAAAATAATTAAATTAATGTTCACTGGGAAGAATGGTAGGAGCGATGCATCCACAACTTATATACGAAATTCATTAGTTTCTCCATCAATTTCGATTTCAAAAAGTTCTATTGAAATAGCTATGATCATTCGTGCACTAGCATCAATCCTATCGGGTATATTAATAGATCCCATTATCGGGATCACACGGAATACTTTATTTTAGACTCACTTCTTGTGATGCGAACTTTTTTTTTCTTTCAAATGATTTTTATTAGAAACCGGTTCTGCTGTCCCAACTAGTCTGTCTCTGCAACTTACGAAATAGTTCTATCTCCTTCGGTAATTGATCCTGACACTTTCCTATCTAGCTTGTATTTGTCTTTTCGCACCCGGAATCACTTGCTAGGAAAATGATCACCCGTCTACTCCGGGGGAGATATAAGTATTTTCGCGCGATGCACAGCTGGGGTTGGGCAGTAACAACCCATGCTGCTACATCCAAGTATTTAGGCGGAAAGAGGATGCCTATCTCTTTTGCCTCTTCATGTGGTATTATTTTATTTTTATTGATGCCGAAAAAAAAAACTCTATGTAGGAAGAGGCAATCAACCACCCCTTTAGGATGATTGATTGCGGGCGAGAATAGATTCGAACCCTCGGCCGTCGTCAGTATGAAGTGGAACCTTACCGCTCCATGAAGAAGCAATGAGTAATGAAGAAGGTCCAGGTACCTAATCTAAACCTGACCTGGGTGGAGTCTCCCAGTTAGTAAATTTCGTAAAAAAGAGATGGAAATTCGTTTCAGCAGTTGACAGGCATATAAATTCATAGTAACATGAAGTTATGTTGGTGGGCGTAACTCTACCATTTTTCCCTGCTTCGAAGAAGGGGTAAACATACCAGACTCAAAATCTAGTATCGCATAGTACGTAGGTTCGAAATCCTACGCGAGGCGTACAGAGGTGTCGCATTTATGAAAGAAGTCTCTCGACTTCTTGCTTCTAACCATTGGTCGACTTCCATGCCTGTCTCCTCGAGTGAAGTAGCACTGGAAATGTCTCTTCGACTCGAGATACGAGTGAGTCCTATTGCAGAGATATGTGAGGCGGCAAGTCCCACCTCTTCTTTTCTGTCTTTCCGAACCAAGAATGGGACAGCAAATCCTAACATCCGAAAGTGTTGGAGCGAGACCCAACACTGAAGAAATAGTGTTACAGATACAGAAGATCAATAAAAAGGAGAGTAAAAAACAAAAAGGACGACTGAGATATGAGCGCGATTCCTATAAAAAAGTAGAATGTAAATGAGATGAGCCAAAAATCTTACAAAAATCTTAGTAGTTGGTTGCTTGGTGTCTCAAGGAAAAAAGAAGGATGGGACTCAAAATGTCATTCACAAGCCCAGCCCATAAGGGCCATTTCTTTCATATTGAACTACCCTACCGATACCTCCATCTTGATCTTGCTTGATATTGCTTAATCTTGCCTTTAAGTCAGATATGAAAACCCTCTATCGGGAGGGAAAAAAACAAAATCATAGAAAAAACCCCATCAGAGGGGAAGGAAAAACCAAAGAGTTAATCCGCGCAAAATGTCGTGGATCCGTGGGGGGGGCTGATAACCATGGAACATGCCTCTCTGTTTTTGGGACTGAAAACCACTAGTCCCTCGGTAGTCGTCTTTGCTAAATTCACATAATTATTACAATCAATGAATTGTTAAACAAACCTCTGGGTTTTATCAAACCCAGCTCCATGTGAAGGCAAAATTGCTTCACCGGCTAGAGCTCCCGAAGGATGGCGTTCTACTTCTGAGTTTACCATACCTAGATATGGTAATCTAACTGAAGGAGAGTGACCGGTAGACGGGGTCGTGTGCGGTTCAACCGGTACGACCTCAACTTTAACCCCTCCTTGTAACATCTGTAGATTATACTGCATTCTTCCAATTCGCTTATCTCACCACGATTTCTTTTTTGCTGGGTGTAACACACCGGGCGCTTTTGTGTGTCCGTTTACAGAATATCACACTATCATCTACCTCCCTTTCTTCGGAGCTTTTCACGGGGCATTGTCGCATGTTCGACTTGGGTTACCTGGTGTAATTTCCGGAGTACATTATGGCAGGATCTTTCACCCGTACGGGCCAGCAAAGCCTCGATCTCTAAGGATTGGGCGGCTATGCTCTACTTATATCGAAGTCAATCCCTATATAGTCCATTCAGGTGATCCCTAGGTTGCGCGTCTGGTAGTTGACTCGCCGCTTGGTACCGCGTACATAGAACCTGTTTGTTACAAATAATCCTGGAGGGTTGGTCGCACATGAATAATAGCGTTTAGGCTCAAGTGCCTCCATTCCACAAACTGGGGGTAATTACCTCGCTCCTGTTGCGTACGACTAGCCCTGCGGCTAGCAGATAGTCCCCATGCTATATATAGTTGCGTTAACAGGGAAGATCTCTGGGAGAAGCGCGAAAGAATCATGCTCAAATATTACGAAAAGGGAAAAGTCGAGGAACGAAGGAATTTGAATTACCACTAGTACTAGGCAAAAAAGTCCACCCGCTAATAAGACGAATAAGAGTTCATTTTCGCTCATATTCTTTGATGAGTCGTTTCGCTGGTTCGTTGAATATTGGCGACTGTTCTCAATATTTATGGCAGTTCAAGTTCAGCCGGTTGACTACAGCACCGGGCGCATTGGTGACTTCTCGTTCTCCCGGGCGAGGAGGGATTCGAACCCCCGACACCGTGGTTCGTAGCCACGTGCTCTAATCCCCTGAGCTACAGGCCCCGACCCCTCCCCTGAGCTACAGGCCCCGACCCCATTGGATCCGTTCCGGGATTCACTTCTACGAAATAGACTGGACTGGAGCCACCCCCTTCTTCCCTCCATCTATCTATTCTTATTCTGGGGGTTGGTAAAGGCGCGTAAGCCCAAGATTCCCTTCATTCATCGGCATTTTTTCTCTCACTGAGAAGGGAGTGGAAGGATGTTCCATATGGAGTTCCGGATAGAGATGAACCCTACGAGAATGAGGGGCATTCCATTTTTTTTTTATTCTGGCGTCGAGCTATTTTTCCGCAGGGCCTCCCCTGCAGTATTGTTACCGCGGTAGAGTTTCACCACCAAGTTCGAGATGGATCGGTGTGGTTCCTCTACGCCTGGGACACCAGAATATCAACCCTTGAAATAGGATACGCATAGAATGGGGAAGAACTCATCAGTTTGAGTCTACGACTCCAGTCCGGAAAACACACCAGAAGTAGGGATGCACTTTCCAAACAATCTCCCGACCCGCTTCTTCCTCTATCCCTTGGATTTGGATAGAGGAAGAAGCGGTAGGAAGTTTTATTTCAGACCCCTAGATTAATAGGAATTAATAGGCTTGCTGTCACACAACCAAATACTAGGTGGCATTGCCTGATCAATTTGATCAAGTTTTGCGGGAACAAAGTTCAAACCTCTCGGTCTGTTAGGATGCCTCAGCTGCATACATTACTGCACCTCCACTTAGCACCTATCGTGGTGATAAACGGCTCGTCTCGCCGTGACCTTACCTCGGGCTCGGGGTTCTCAAATCAGAGACTTATATCGCGTCTGGCGGTTCGCGGGAACGAGGAATAAGTCGTTGCCCCGGCTTTTTACGCGTCCAAAGCCTCCCGAGTAAATACGAGTAGGAGAGCACTCATCCTGAGGTGGGCTTCCTACTTAGATGCTTTCAGCAGTTATCCGCTCCGCACTTGGCTACCCAGCGTTTGCCGTGGGCACGACAACTGGTACACCAGAGGTGCGTCCTTCCCGGTCCTCTCGTACTAGGGAAAGGTCCCCTCAATGCTCTAGCGCCCGCACCGGATATGGACCGAACTGTCTCACGACGTTCTGAACCCAGCTCACGTACCGCTTTAATGGGCGAACAGCCCAACCCTTGGAACATACTACAGCCCCAGGTGGCGAAGAGCCGACATCGAGGTGCCAAACCTTCCCGTCGATGTGAGCTCTTGGGG
>JAUEKW010000025.1:95265-114287 GCA_032274785.1 Ajuga reptans
TTTATACTATTTAAGCAGAACACCGTCGCCTCTTTATATTAAGAAACTGTCAGAAATTCAAGAAAAGGGTGAAATTGAGAAAAAAAGAAAAATAGATGTAGAAAGAACTTCCAAAACGAAGGTAATTAAACAAGAACAAAAGAAATCTACCGAAGAAGATCTTTCTCCTTCTCTTTTTTCGGAAGAAAAGGAAGATTCGTACAAAATCGATGAAACAGAGGAGAAAGATATCTTCCGATTTGAAAAACCTATTCTAAAGATTCTTTTCGATTATAAACGATTCCATCGTCCATTGCGATATATAAAAAACGACCGGTTTGAAAATGCTGTAAGAAATGAAATGTCACAATTTTTTTTTCATACATGTCAAACATGTCAAAGTGATGCAAAAGAAAGAATATCTTTTACGTATCCATCTAGTTTGTCAACTTTTCTTGAAATGATGCAAAGAAAGATGTCTCTCTTCACAACAGAAAAACTCTCCTATGATGAATTATATAATCATTGGAGTTCTATTAATGAACAAAAAAGAAACAACCTAAGCAATAAATTTTTAAATAGGGCCGAAGCTCTAGATAAGGAATTTTTTGCTCTGGATGTACTCGAAAAAAGGATTAGATTATGTAATGATGAGAATAAAAAAAAATACTTACCTAAAATATATGATCCCTTCTTGAACGGACCCTGTCGCGGACGAATCAAAAAAGGTTTATCACTCTCAATCAAAAAGAAAACTTACACAAAAAACCACATTTGGATAAATAAAATTAATGGTATCCTTCTTAATATTAATACTAATTATCCAGAATTTGAAGAGAAAATGGATTCAGAAGATAAAAAAAAAAAAACGAAATTCTTATTCGGCGCAATTATAACTGATCCGAACGATAAAACAATTAGAAATAGAAAAAAATGTATTGGAATAAAAGAAACCAGTAAAAAAGTTCCTCGATGGTCATACAAATTAATTGACGAGGTGGAACACCTGCAAAGGTTTAATGAAACAGCGGATTATGAGATTCGTTCAAGAAAAGTCAAACGTGTAGTGATTTTGACTAATGACTCAGAGAATGACAATACTTATACTGATACCAAGGATACTGAAAATTCTCATGAAGAAGATCAATTAGCTTTAATGCATTATTCATACCAAGCGGATTTTCGGCGAGACATAATCAAAGGATCTAGACGCGCTCAAAGACGTAAAACAGTTACTTGGAAACTCTTTCAAGCAAGCGCGCATTCCCCTCTTTTTTTGGACAAAATTGACAAACCCTCTTTCTTTTCTTTTGATATTTTCGAGCCAATGAAAATAATTTTTATTTTAAAAAAATGGATGTGGAAAAATACAGAATTGAAAATTTCGGCTTATACAGAGGAAAAGACAAAAGAAAATAAGAAAAAAGAGAAGGACAAAAGAAAAAAAAACGACAACGAGGAAAAAAACTGTCTAGAAAGAGCAGAATTCTGGGATAGCTTTATATATTCTCAAATGCTAAGAGGTTTTTTATTAGTAACCCAATCGGTTCTTAGAAAATATATTATATTACCCTCATTAATAATAACTAAAAATATCGTTCGTATACTATTATTTCAATTTCCCGAATGGTCAGAGGATTTAAAGGATTGGAATAAAGAAATTTATATTAAATGCACCTATAGTGGCGTTACAATATCCGAAACAGAATTCCCGAAAAACTGGCTAAGAGAGGGTATTCAAATAAAGATCCTTTTTCCTTTTCGTCTGAAACCTTGGCACAGATCTAAGCTACGATCCCCTGAAAAGGAAAAGGAGCCAATGAAAAAAAAAAAAAAAGCGAAAAAAATAGATTTTTGCTTTTTAACAGTTTTTGGAACGGAAGTGGAAGTTCCCTTTTCTTCTTATACCCGAAACCCACTTTCATTTTTTGATCCCATTTTTAAAGAATTAAAAAAAAAAATTAAAAATTTGAAAAATAATTTTTTTCTTTTAAACGAAAAAACACAATTTTTTCTAAATGTATCAAAAGAAACAGAAAAATGGATCATTAAAAGTATTATCAAAAATTTTCTATTTATAAAAGAAAAAATAAAAAAAC
This sequence comes from Ajuga reptans, assembly GCA_032274785.1. Lineage (NCBI taxonomy): Eukaryota > Viridiplantae > Streptophyta > Magnoliopsida > Lamiales > Lamiaceae > Ajuga > Ajuga reptans. The sequence goes on from JAUEKW010000025.1 coordinate 97,344, forward strand.
TAGCACTATCAAATCGTTTATTTATATTTGAATTGAGTGAAACTCAAAAAGATTCAACAATCAGTAAGAGTAATCCAATGATTTACGAATCATCCATTCCAATTCAATCTATTAATTGGACAAATTCTTCATTGACAGAAAAAAAAATAAAAGATCTGAATGATAGAACAAAGACAATCATAAAACAAATAGAAAAATTTACAAAAGACAAGAAAAAGGGGTTTATAATTTCAGATATAAATATTAGTTATAACAAAACAACTTATGATGATAAAAGATTAGAATTACAAAAAAATATTTGGCAGATATTACAAAGAAGAAATGTTCGATTAGCCCGTAAATCACATTATTTTTTTCAATTTTTCATGGAAAGGGTATACGTGGATATCCTTCTATGTATTATTAATATTCCTAGGATCAATGTACAGCTTTTTCTTGAATCAACAAAAAAAATTATTAATAAATACATTTACAATAATGAAGCAAATGAAGAAAGAATTGATAAAAAAAATCAAAGTATAATTCACTTTATTTCTACTATAAAAAAATCAATTTTTAACATTAGTAATACGAATTCACAGAATTTTTGTGACATATCCTCCTTGTCACAAGCATATGTATTTTACAAATTATCACAAACCCGAGTTATTAACTTAGATAAGTATAAATTAAGATCCGTTTTTGAATATCATGGAACACCTCTCTTTCTTAAGAATGAAATAAAGGATTATTTTTTTGGAGTACAAGGAATATTTAATTCCAAATTAAGACATAAGAACCCTCCCAATTCTGTAATGAATCAATGGACAAATTGGTTAAAAGGTCATTATCAATACGATTTATCTCAGAGTAGATGGTCTAGATTATTCCCACAAAAATGGAGAAATAGAATGAATGAACGTCGTGTGGCTAAAAATAAAGATTTAACCAAATGTCATTCATATGAAAAAAACCGATTAATTCTTTACAAAAAACAAGAAATAGGCTCATTAACAAATAAAAAAATAAAAAAAAAATATGGATATGATCTTTTATCATATAAATCTATTAATTATGCAGATAAGAAGGACTCATATATTTATGGATATAGATCACCATTCCAAGCAAATAATAACCAAGCGATTTCTTATAATTACAACACGCGTAAACAAAAATTATTTGATATGACGGATGATATTCCTATCAAGAATTATATAGCAGAAGAGGATATTCTAGATATAGAAAAAAATCGGGATAGAAAGTATTTTGGTTGGAGAATTCTTAATTTTTCTCTTAGAAAGAAAGTTGATTTTGAGGCTTGGATCAATACCGATTATGATTTTACGATTCATCAAGAAATCAACCCATCCAATCCAAAAAAAAGCTTTTTTGATTGGATGGGAATGAATGTAGAAATACTAAATCATTCCATATCGAATCGGGAATTTTGTTTCTTCTCTAAATTTTTGATATTTTATAATGCATATACGAGTAACCCGTGGATCATACCAATCAAATTACTTTTTTTCAATTTTAATGTAAATAAGAATTTTAGTGAAAATAAGAACATCACTGGAAAGAAAAAAATAAATATTTTTAGACCATCGAAAAAAAAAAAATCTCTTGAATTAGAGTTAGAGACTCGAAATCAAGGAAAAACAGAATACGCAGGTCGGGTAAATCTTGAATCATCTCTCTCAAAGCAAGAAAAAGATGTTGAAGAAGATTATGCAGGATCGGAGGGTGTAAAAAAAAAGAAATACAAGAACAGCATCGAAGCAGAACTGAATTTCTTCCTAAGAAGGTATTTGCTTTCTCAATTGAACTGGGATGATTGCTTAAACGAAAGAATAATTAATAATATCAAAATATATAGTCTCCTGCTTAGACTGAGAAGTCTAAAAGAAATTGCTATAGGCTCTATTCAAAGAGGAGAACTAAATCTAGATATTATGAAAATTCAGACTCCGAAGGATTTCACTCTTACAGAATTGAGTAAAAATAAAGAATTTATGAAAAAAGGAATATTCAGTATCGAACCAGTTCGTCTGTCTAGACAAAACGATGAACAATTTATTATGTATCAAACCATAGGCGTTTCGTTGATTCATAAGAGAAAGCACCAATTTAATCAAAGATACCGAGAAAAAAGCTATGTTGTTAATAAAAATTTTGATAAATCCATTACAAGAACAAGAGATCAAAAGATGACTGAAAATAAAGAAAAAAATCATTATGATTTACTTGTTCCTGAAAATATTTTATCCGCTAGACGTCGGAGAGAATTGAGAATTCTAATTTGTTTCAATCCTAGGAATAAAAATAGTGTGCATAGAAATACGGCATTTTACAATGAGAATAAAGTGAATACTTGCTGTCAAGTTTTGGCTACAAGTAAAGATCTGGATAGAGATAAAAAAAAACTAATTAATTTAAAGTTATTTCTTTGGCCAAATTATCGATTAGAAGATTTAGCTTGTATGAATCGCTATTGGTTTGATACCAATAATGGCAGCCGTTTCAGTATGGTAAGGATACATATGTATCCGCGATTGAAAATTCGTGAATCTAATTTTTTTTACTTCCCGTAACATATCTTATCTGGTATGCGAAGACAAATAGATTCACACACGCATTGTCTTACCTTCTATTCTGAAGCATGATACTAATTCAATGATATATCCATTAGATCTATAAATGAATCAACAAAATCTTCTTATTTTAAGTCTACAATTTTTCTTTTGTGAATACATAAATATAGTATTTTTTGTATACCTATTTGAATTGGATTGATTAATAATAATTAATTTGAAAAAAAAATCAGGAATTCTTAAGGAAATTAAGATTATTGTATATACCAAATTTAAAATATATACCAAATTAAAAAATGAGTGTCATTATTATTACTGATCAATAAAAATATCTATAATCTATAAAAAAAAAGGGGGGGGGGAAAGAGTAGCTTTCATTTTATGGTAAAAAATTCATTTATACCAGTTATTTCACAAGAAAAAAAAGAAGAAAACCCGGGATCGATTGAATTTCAAGTTTTAAATTTCACCAATAAGATACGAAGACTTACTTCACATTTGGAATTGCACAGAAAAGACTATTTATCTCAAAGGGGTTTACGTAAAATTCTGGGAAAACGGCAACGACTCCTGTCTTATTTGTCAAAGAAAAATGTAATACGTTATAAAAAATTAATTAATCAGTTGGGTATTCGGGAGTCACAAACTCATTAATTTGAAGAATCATTTTGAATTATTCGACTTATTAGATCTTGAATTTTGATGAACTTATTTTTGTTTTAAGCAATTCATGGAAGAATGAATCGAGGAAAACCCTATGAATGCCCCAGCTACAAGAAAAGATCTCATGATAGTCAATATGGGTCCTCACCACCCATCAATGCATGGTGTTCTTCGACTCATTCTTACTCTAGATGGTGAGGATGTTATTGATTGTGAACCAATATTGGGTTATTTACATAGAGGGATGGAAAAAATTGCGGAAAACCGAACAATTGTACAATATCTGCCTTATGTAACACGTTGGGATTATTTAGCTACTATGTTCACAGAAGCAATAACCGTAAATGGACCGGAACAGTTAGGAAATATTCAAGTACCTAAAAGAGCCAGCTATATCCGAGTAATTATGTTGGAGTTGAGTCGTATAGCTTCTCACCTACTATGGCTGGGACCTTTTATGGCAGATATTGGTGCACAAACCCCTTTCTTCTATATTTTCAGAGAAAGAGAATTAATATATGATCTATTCGAAGCTGCCACAGGTATGAGAATGATGCATAATTATTTTCGTATCGGAGGAGTAGCGGCTGATCTACCTTATGGCTGGATAGATAAATGTTTGGATTTCTGCGATTATTTTTTAACAGGGGTTGTTGAATATCAAAAACTTATTACGCGAAATCCTATTTTTTTAGAACGGGTTGAGGGAGTAGGCATTGTTGGTGGAGAGGAAGTAATAAATTGGGGTTTATCAGGACCAATGCTTCGGGCTTCCGGAATACAATGGGATCTACGTAAAGTTGATCACTATGAGTGTTACGAGGAATTTGATTGGGAAGTTCAATGGCAAAAAGAAGGAGATTCATTAGCTCGTTATTTAGTACGAATTGGTGAAATGATGGAATCCATAAAAATTATTCAACAGGCTCTGGAAGGAATTCCGGGAGGGCCATATGAGAATTTAGAAATCCGCTGCTTTGATAGAGAAAAGGATCCAGAATGGAATGATTTTGAATATCGATTCATTAGTAAAAAACCGTCTCCGACTTTTGAATTGCCGAAACAAGAACTTTATGTGAGAGTTGAAGCCCCAAAGGGAGAATTAGGAATTTTTCTAATAGGGGATCAGAATGGTTTTCCTTGGAGATGGAAAATTCGTCCACCGGGTTTTATCAATTTGCAAATTCTTCCTCAGTTAGTTAAAAGAATGAAATTGGCTGATATTATGACAATACTAGGTAGCATAGATATCATTATGGGAGAAGTTGATCGTTGAAATGATAATTGATACAACAGAAGTACAAGATATCAATTCTTTTTCCAGATTGGAATCTTTAAAAGAGGTCTATGGAATTATATGGGTACTTGTCCCTATTTTTACTCTTGTATTGGGAATCACAATAGGTGTACTAGTGATTGTATGGTTAGAAAGAGAAATATCCGCAGGGATACAACAGCGTATTGGACCTGAATACGCCGGCCCTTTGGGAGTTCTTCAAGCTCTAGCAGATGGAACAAAACTACTTTTCAAAGAGAATCTTATTCCATCTAGGGGAGATATTCGTTTATTCAGTATTGGACCATCCATATCAGTCATATCAATTCTAGTAAGCTATTCAGTAATTCCTTTTGGCTATAACTTTGTTTTAGCTGATCTCAATATCGGTGTTTTTTTATGGATTGCTATTTCGAGTATTGCTCCCATTGGACTTCTTATGTCAGGATATGGGTCAAATAATAAATATTCCTTTTTGGGTGGTCTACGGGCTGCTGCTCAATCGATTAGTTATGAAATACCATTAACTCTATGTGTGTTATCAATATCTCTACGTGTGATTCGTTGAGACAGAAACTTTTCCATGCTCCTTTCTTTTCTTCTTTATAGGAAAGGGGTAGAAAAAATGGAATAGATATCCTGATTTTCATTATTTTTATTCAGAATTCGGATTGATGAACTAAATCAGATAGTTATATGAGTGAAATAAAACAGCTTCTATTTAAATTAATAATATATGTATATTAATATACTATTATATATTAATATACTATGATTTGAATTTCATTTGAATCTGCAGTAAAAATATTGAGTCTCATTTTCTATGTATAAGAATTAAGTGGAAAAAAAGATTATAAGCGGAAGAAACCGTTTACCCCAAAATTGGTTGATTAGTCATCCTGTCTTGAAGCGGGCTCAAAAGACCAACCTTATTGAGTTTTCACTACCGTTTGTATGAATTACCATACGCGTATTACCATAAATAAAGGGGGATTGATAAAAAATGAGTGGATGGTTAGAAACACCAAGATACACAAAGGATTAGTAATGGATATTATGTAAATTATCCAAAAGAGCATTTCCGCATAATATAAAAAGAATACTAATTGGGGCTTTAAGTTGGTAGAAATAATCAGGCAGTACTCCCCACAATTCCGATCCAGAGTATGCTCCTATCCACTGATTAAATAAATGACTATCAGAAACGAAAGAATCCTTTAATTTTTTTTAAATCCCCTTTCTTTTGCACATAAAAAAGAAAAAAGAAGAATAGGAACGAAAAAAAAAAAAGAAAGAATAATATAATACAATTAAAAGAGGGATCCTTTTTGATTCTTTCTTATATCCATATTCATGGAGATACAATTCATGTCATAATTCATAAACTAATGTCGAATTTTTTTACGTAATCGAAAACGATGGGTTATTGATAATTCTAAAGGAGTATTTTATTGAAGAATTAAATTATTACTCAACAAATTCAAATTTTTAAGGGATGAGATCAATTCAGAAGTACCTTTTGTATTTATTATTATAACAGACAGAATTCAATTGGTCTAATTCAAGACCGTCCAATAGATTTTAATCCTATCTATCCTAGGGCAAGATAAATAACCGGCCCGGTCTTTAGATTTATTTATGACCTTCGAGGAGCCGTATGAGGTGAAAATCTCATGTACGGTTCTGTAATAGCGATGGGAACAGTAATGTTATCACCGACTAGGATTATCTAACAGTTTAAGTACAGTTGATATAGTTGATGCGCAATCAAAATATGGTTTTTGGGGATGGAATTTGTGGCGTCAACCTATAGGTTTTATCGTTTTTCTAATTTCTTCCCTAGCGGAATGTGAAAGATTACCTTTTGATTTACCAGAAGCAGAAGAAGAATTAGTAGCAGGTTATCAAACCGAATATTCGGGTATAAAATTTGGTTTATTTTACGTTGCTTCCTATTTAAACTTATTAGTTTCTTCATTATTTGTAACAGTTCTTTACTTGGGCGGTTGGAATATCTCTATTCCGTACATATTCGTTTCTGAGCTTTTTGAAATAAATAAAACATGTGGAGTTTTTGGAACTACAATTGGTATCTTTATTACATTAGCTAAAACTTATTTGTTCTTGTTCGTTTCTATCACAACAAGATGGACTTTGCCTAGGCTAAGAATGGATCAATTATTAAATCTTGGATGGAAATTTCTTTTACCTATTTCTCTCGGTAATCTATTATTAACAACTTCGTTTCGACTGTTTTCACTGTAAAAGATTGATATTCTATATTCATAACTTGTCTGAAACAAGAGAAAGAAACAAAACAAAAATATTCATAGATATTCACGATATGTTCCTTATGGTAACTGGGTTCATGAATTATGGTCAACAAACAGTACGAGCTGCAAGGTACATTGGTCAAAGTTTCATGATTACCTTATCCCACGCAAATCGTTTACCTGTAACTATTCAATATCCTTATGAAAAATTAATCACATCGGAACGTTTCCGCGGTCGAATCCATTTTGAATTTGATAAATGCATTGCTTGTGAAGTATGTGTTCGTGTATGTCCTATAGATCTACCCGTTGTTGATTGGAAACTGGAAACTGATATTCGAAAGAAACGATTGCTTAATTACAGTATTGATTTCGGGATCTGTATATTTTGTGGTAACTGCGTTGAGTATTGTCCAACAAATTGTTTGTCAATGACTGAAGAATATGAACTTTCGACTTATGATCGTCACGAATTGAATTATAATCAAATTTCTTTGGGCCGTTTACCAATGTCAGTAATTGACGATTATACAATTCGAACAATTCAATTCAAATAAATTTTTTTTTTATATATTAATTTTTATATATTAATATAATATTTTTATATTTATAATAATATAATATTTTTATATTTATAAATATATTAATATAATTATAAATATATTAATATAATATTTTTATAATTAAATATATAATATATTTAAATATTTGTAATTAAATATATAATATATTTTATATAATATATTTAAATATTTGATATATATATTATTAATTCAAAAAAATTAGAATTATATTATATATATATTATATATATAGTTTAATATATATATAGTAATATATATATATATAGTAATATATATATAGTATAATAGTATAGTTTCGAACTACTCTTTCGTATAAAGAATCAGATTAGTCCTATAACTGTACCTATATCAATTCACACTCCTTAGGATTTAATTCAATTAGGAATTTAGTATATAAAATCTTTTCCTGGTCGTATCAATAAGATCATGAAATTTCTATTTTTTTATCTTTTATTTTACATCTAATGGATTTACCTGAACCGATACATGATTTTCTTTTAGTCTTTCTGGGATCAGGTCTTGTATTAGGAAGTATAGGAGTAGTATTACTTACCAACCCAATCTTTTCTGCCTTTTCGTTGGGACTGGTTCTTGTTTGTATATCTTTATTCTATATTTTATCAAACTCCCATTTTGTAGCTGCAGCACAGCTACTTATTTACGTGGGAGCTATAAACGTTTTAATCATATTTGCTGTGATGTTCATAAATGGTTCAGAATATTACCAAGATTTTCATCTTTGGACCGTTGGGGATGGAGTTACTTTGATGGTTTGTACAAGTATTTTTGTTTCACTAATAACTACTATTCCAGATACATCATGGTACGGGATTATTTGGACTACAAGATCAAATCAGATTATAGAACAAGATTTGATAAATAATAGTCAACAAATTGGAATTCATTTATCAACAGATTTTTTTCTTCCATTTGAACTCATTTCAATAATTCTTTTAGCTGCTTTGATAGGTGCAATTGTCGTGGCTCGCCAGTAAGAATAGAACTAGTAACATCAATCTAAATTCTATTTTGTTCTATTTTATTTCATCCATTTCCTTTGAATTTTATATGTGAAAGTGAAGTTTATGTTTAAAATAATTTTTTTTTATTCGATTTATTACCAATATATTCTTTTGGTCCGTACTTGTTATATTCTCTAGTCAATCGAATCTGTTGAATTGTTGTTCATATTGAAATGAATCGAAATTGATAAGGAGTTGGTCAATGATGCTCGAACATGTACTTGTTTTGAGTGCCTATTTATTTTCTATCGGTATCTATGGATTGATCACGAGCCGAAATATGGTTAGAGCCCTTATGTGTCTTGAACTTATACTGAATGCGGTTAATATAAATTTCGTAACTTTTTCTGATTTTTTTGATAGTCGCCAATTAAAAGGAAATATTTTTTCAATTTTTGTTATAGCTATTGCAGCCGCTGAAGCAGCTATTGGACCGGCTATTGTTTCGTCAATTTATCGTAACAGAAAATCAACTCGTATCAATCAATCGAATTTGTTGAATAAATAGTATTAATCATAAAAATTAGAATTTAGAATATTGAAATTCGCATGTATGATACACAACCTATGATCATGTTTGCGAAAACGTAAGAAATCAAAGTATCTTGGCCCTCTCTTATGAAGTGATCCAGAAGTAGATTGATTAGAAAAATTCTGGTAAATCATTGATTCGTCTGGTGTCTAAATATATGATTCATTTACAAGTTTACTAGATCGAAAATTTCTGATGTTCAAAAATTAATAGATCCAATGTCACATTCAGTAAAGATTTATGATACATGTATAGGATGTACTCAATGTGTCCGAGCCTGCCCCACAGATGTATTAGAAATGATACCTTGGGACGGATGTAAAGCTAAGCAAATTGCTTCTGCTCCAAGAACAGAGGACTGTGTTGGTTGTAAGAGGTGTGAATCCGCCTGTCCGACGGATTTCTTGAGTGTTCGAGTTTATTTATGGCATGAAACAACTCGAAGCATGGGTCTAGCTTATTGATACGTTTCAAAAAACCACACACGAATACTATTTTTTTACTGACAAAAACCCGTGCTCAAAATAGAAAAGATTTTTTTCTATTTTGAGCACGGGTTTTTCTGGCCCAAGTGTATCTTATTTTTACCACGAATTTTTTTCCTTGGTTAACAATAGTTGTAGTTTTGCCAATATCCGCGGGTTCCTTAATCTTCTTATTTCCCCATAGAGGAAATAAGGTGATTAGGTGGTATACTATTTGTATATGCTTAATGAATCTTCTTCTAACAACCTATGCATTCTGTTATCATTTCGAATTGGACGATCCATTAATCCAATTGACGGAGAATTATAAATGGATCAATTTTTTTTATTTTTACTGGAGATTCGGAATAGATGGACTCTCTATAGGACCTATTTTACTGACGGGATTTATCACCACTTTAGCCACTTTAGCGGCTCAACCGGTTACTCGGGAATCCCGATTATTCCATTTCCTGATGTTAGCAATGTATAGTGGTCAAATAGGATCATTTTCTTCTCGAGACATTTTACTTTTTTTCATCATGTGGGAATTAGAATTAATTCCCGTTTATCTACTTTTATCCATATGGGGGGGAAAGAAACGTTTGTATTCAGCTACAAAGTTTATTTTGTATACTGCAGGAAGTTCTATTTTTTTATTAATCGGAGTTCTAGGTATCGGTTTATATGGTTCCAATGAACCAACATTAAATTTTGAAACATCAGCTAATCAATCGTATCCTGTGGCACTGGAAATAATATTCTATATTGGATTTCTTATTGCTTTTGCTGTCAAATCGCCGATTATACCCTTACATACATGGTTACCAGACACCCACGGAGAGGCACATTACAGTACTTGTATGCTTTTAGCCGGAATCTTATTAAAAATGGGAGCGTATGGATTGGTTCGAATTAATATGGAATTATTACCCCACGCTCATTCTATATTTTCCCCCTGGTTAATTATATTAGGCGCAATTCAAATAATCTATGCAGCTTCAACATCTCTTGGTCAACGTAATTTAAAAAAAAGAATAGCTTATTCCTCCGTATCTCATATGGGTTTCATAATTATAGGAATTGGTTCTATAAGCGATACGGGACTCAATGGAGCCATTTTACAAATAATCTCTCATGGATTTATTGGTGCTGCGCTTTTTTTCTTGGCAGGAACGAGTTATGATAGAATACGTCTTTTTTATCTCGACGAAATGGGCGGAATGGCTATTCCAATGCCAAAAATATTCACGGTTTTCAGTATCTTATCGATGGCTTCTCTTGCATTGCCGGGCATGAGCGGTTTTGTTGCAGAATTGATAGTTTTTTTTGGAATAATTACCAGTCCAAAATATCTTTTAATGACAAAAATACTAATTACTTTTGTAACGGCAGTTGGAATGATATTAACTCCTATTTATTCATTATCTATGTTACGCCAGATGTTCTATGGATACAAGCTTTTTAATACACCAAACTCTTTTTTTTTTGATTCTGGGCCGCGAGAGTTATTTATTTCGATTTCTATCCTTATACCTATAATAGGTATTGGTATTTATCCGGATTTCATTTTCTCATTATCCGTTGACAAGGTCGAAGCTATTCTATCGAATTTTTTATAGATAGTTTTCATGAATAAAACAAAAAAAAAAAAGAGCAATAAATCCTATTTTTTTTTAATAGTGTCCATTGTACAATGAAAAAAAAAAGACTTTTTATTCTTGGATTAATAAAAAAAAAGGAACTGGAATTGTAACCGGATCTGTTTGGTGTTTGTGAGAACCCCTTGAATCACTACATTACTTGATTTAAAGGGTTCTCGACGGTTTATGCGAAGTTTTCTTATACTCTTATATATATATATAATATGCTTACTATGTTTGTATTTGTCAGGCCCTTTACTCACTTTAATTCAATTAGATGTAAATGAACCATAACTATGTAGTCCTATTCCTAATAGATTGATCCCAAAATAGCATATCCAAATTATAAGAAAGCCCATAGAGGCCACTATTGAAGAATTTACACCTTCCAATTTTTTATTTTTTCTAGTATGTAAATAAATCGCGAATATGGTCCAAGTAATAAACGCCCAAGTTTCCTTTGGATCCCAATTCCAATATGATCCCCATGCCTCATTAGCCCATACTGCTCCCGAAAGAATACCTATGGTTAAAAAGATAAAACCTAGACTAATAATACGATAACTCCAACGATCCAATTGTTGAATAAATTGAGACCTGTAATAATTTCTATAAGAAAGAAAAGAAGTGTTTCGTAAAACATTGTTTCTTTCGTTCATGTATTTGATCTCAGCAAAAGAAAATGACTCATAAAAAAAAAATGGTTCTTACCAATAATTCTTATTATGACTTTTCGAAATGTAATGACTAAAAGAGCTACTGATAATAATGATCCACATAAAAGAGATGCATAGCCCAATACCATCATACTTACGTGCATCATTAACCAATGCGATTGTAGAGCGGGTACTAATATTGCGGATTGATGCATTTTGGTTAAAAGACCCGAAGTAGCAAAGCCTTGGGTAAAAATAACACTTGGTGCGATTATTGTGCTTAAATAGTTTTTAAGCTTTTTAAAACCAAAACCTGGAACTATATGAAAAATGTAAAAACCCCATGAAAGAAAGATTAATGATTCATATAAATCACTTAATGGTAAATGGCCCGAAAAAATCCAACGAGTAAGTAATAATCCTGTTATACAGAAAAAAGATACTATCATGCCTTTTTCGGACGAATCATATAGTCCTATGATTTCATTGACTAATAAGGATATCAAATGAATTGCAATTACAATTGATACGACCGAAAACGATATATGAGTTAATATATGCTCTAAAGTTGAAAATATCATATAAAAAAATGAATAAAAAAAAAAAAAAGATCTCCTGAATGGAAATCAGGAATTGAATTCATTATAGGACTTACTCTTTTAGAAAATAAGATGCCATGCCGCCACTCGGACTCGAACCGAGATGCTCTAGCACTGCTTCCTAAGAGCAGCGTGTCTACCGATTTCACCATAGCGGCTTGCTCGAAATCATAATAATCGATTTTTCGTCAATCGTCGAGATTGAAAGAGTAAATTCAAATGGAATATTTGTTTACTAAATATTCCATTTAGTAAACACAAATTTGAAACATTAAACATCAAAGAATTTAAATAAAAAAAAAGCCAACTACAATAATAATTCTTATTCTCGTTCTTTTTTTCGTTTAGAGTGTCAGTTTTATTTAACTTAACAACGGGGAATGGGGTTTTTCATAGTTTATGCTCTCTCAAAAAGGTACCGTTGGAACTAGATAGTTCTTACTTCAATCCATGAGCGGAACCAAAAAAAATGTTCTTTCTCATTTTAATTTTTTATTTATTTTATGAATCTAAAGAAATGCATTTTTTTTTTCAATGAACGAAAAATAGTATTTTTATGAATCAAAAATTTAGCAGTACATTCAAAGGATTTATATAAATAAATATTTGCATAGCTTTGTATTAATCCTTAGGGTTTTTATTGGGTCGAGAAGTTAAGATTTAGAAAACCAATTAAATTAATAGTTAAACATATCAGATAAAAAAGAGTTTCGATTTATACCGTAATCTTACTTTCTTAAATTGAATTAATATATAAATTTCTTATTTCTATATTTTGTTTTAATTGATCTTCTAGTACAAACATAGGATCCTATTTTAGATCATTCAAAATTAGAAAATTATTAAATATAAAATATCCACTAAATGGGAAGGTTTACTTTTTTAATTGGGTTAAAAGCGGGCGGTATATATAATTAGTGATAGGAATTTCGAGAAATAATGCTTCAAAAATTTACAAAAACAAGTTTGAAACTTAATCAATCAGTTTCAATGACCAATGTTCCATTAAGTTTTTCTTTCTAAAGATCTTATACCTACTCTTATTTAGTTATCTAGTATACTACCTAGTATAATAAATACTATAAATTATATATAAATATAAAAAAGAAAAAACACTTTTTTTATTGAGCCGATGGGGAAAATAAGAATCCCCATCCCGAAAAATGAAAAATGAGAAAACATAGTTGTGTCTTTTTTTTTTGTTTGAAAAGTGCCGTTTTTTTTTACAATTCAGTAGACAAAATAATTATTATTCTACATATCATAAGAGCAAAATGGGTTCAATTTTATATTGATCAGTTCAAAACATTAGAAAATAGAAATTATTACTTTTATTATATCTCTTTAATTAATAATATATATTTTAATTTAATTAATATATATTTTAATTTAATTAATAATATATATATATATAATAATATATATATATAATTAATAATATATATATATATAAATAAATATAAAAAAAAAGAAAAAATTAAAAAATAATAAACTAAATTTGACTATTCTTTGAGTCCAGCTAATTCAGATTATTCCAATGATTGTATTTGTTGCACAAAAAAACTTTTTGAGTTCCCCGTAGAAAGAGATTTCGCTAACGAAAAAGCTTTCAACGCTGCCCAATATCCCTTCTCTTTCCAAATAGTTTTCCGAATCCTTTTTTTTGATATAGAAGTGCGTTTTTTTGGAACTGCCATTCAAAAATTATACTAGTTTATTCATTGCTTGGATGTGAAAGACATCTATTGTTCAAAATGAATTGTTCTTTAATTAGCCATATATTTATCTTATCTTTCTAAAGTATACTATTATACTCCCTTTCATAAAAAAAATGTGAATATGTAAAAATCACATAGTCTTTTTTTTAATCTTTTATGTAATTCTTAAAAAAAAAAAGAAAAAAAAAGTTGATTTTTCACTAGTAATTTGGTCATATCATTTGACCCATTTTCACTTCGTACTTTGAAGGACGAAAATTAAGAACAATAGAAAATTCTATTTCTATCTTAATCTTAATTTTTTTTTATTAACTGAACCTTTTCAAAAGAGATAAAATTGGCGAATAAGAAACAAAACTCATTAAGAATAAAAATCTTTTTTTTTTTTTCTTTTTTTTTGTATGGAATATACACATAAATATTCATGGATCATACCTTTCCTTCCACTTCCAGTTCCTATGTTAATAGGAGTGGGACTTCTCCTTTTTCCCACGGCAACAAAAAAAAGTCGCCGTATGTGGGCTTTTCCTAGTGTTTTATTGTTAAGTATAGTTATGATTTTTTCGGTGGATCTGTCTATTCATCAAATCAATAACAGTTCTATCTATCAATATGTATGGTCTTGGACTATAAATAATGATCTTTCTTTAGAGTTTGGCTACTTGATCGATTCACTTACCTCTATTATGGCAATATTAATCACTACTGTTGGAATTCTGGTTCTTATTTATAGTGACAATTATATGTCTCATGATGAAGGATATTTGAGATTTTTTGCTTATATGAGTTTTTTTAATACTTCAATGTTGGGATTGGTTACTAGTTCTAATTTGATACAAATTTATATTTTTTGGGAATTGGTTGGAATGTGTTCTTATCTATTAATAGGTTTTTGGTTCACACGCCCTATTGCGGCAAATGCTTGTCAAAAAGCGTTTGTAACTAATCGTGTAGGGGATTTTGGTTTATTATTAGGAATTTTAGGTCTTTATTGGATAACGGGTAGTTTGGAATTTCGGGATTTGTTTGAAATATTCAATAACTTGATTTATAATAATGAGGTTAATCTTTTATTTGTTACTTTGTGTGCCTTCCTGTTATTTGGCGGTTCAGTTGCGAAATCTGCCCAATTCCCCCTTCATGTATGGTTACCGGATGCTATGGAAGGACCTACCCCTATTTCCGCTCTTATACATGCTGCTACTATGGTAGCGGCGGGAATTTTTCTTGTAGCCCGGCTTCTTCCTCTTTTCATAGTTATACCTTCCATAATGAATGGAATAGCTTTGATAGGTATAATAACAGTAGTATTAGGAGCTACTTTAGCTCTTGCTCAAAAGGATATTAAGAGAAGTTTGGCCTATTCTACAATGTCTCAATTGGGCTATATGATGTTAGCTCTAGGTATGGGCTCTTATCGAGCCGCTTTATTTCATTTGATTACTCATGCTTATTCAAAAGCATTGTTGTTTTTAGGATCCGGATCCATTATTCATTCAATGGAAGCTATTGTTGGATATTCTCCAGATAAAAGTCAAAATATGGTTATTATGGGCGGTTTAACAAAACATGTGCCAATTACAAAAACCGCTTTTTTAGTAGGTACACTTTCTCTTTGTGGTATTCCACCCTTTGCCTGTTTTTGGTCCAAAGATGAGATTCTTAATGATAGTTGGTTGTATTCACCAATTTTCGCAATAATAGCTTGTTCCACAGCAGGATTAACCGCATTTTATATGTTTCGGATCTATTTACTTGTTTTTGAAGGATATTTAAACGTTAATTTTAAAAATTACAATGGAAAAAAAAATAGCTCGTTCCATTCAATATCTTTATGGGGTAAAGAAGGGAAAAAAAAAAAAAAAATTCATTTATTATCTTTAGTAACAATGAATAATAATGAAAGGGCTTCCTTTTTTCGGAAGAAGATACATCTACATCGAATTGATAGAAATATAAAAAACATAACACGGCCTTTTATTGAGATTACCTATTTTGGAACTAAGAACACTACTTTTTCCTATCCCCATGAATCGGAAAATACTATGCTATTTTCTATGCTTGTATTAGTACTATTTACTTTGTTCATTGGGGTCATAGGAATTTCTTTCGATCAAGAAGGAATAGATTTGGATATATTATCCCAATTGTTAATTCCGTCTATAGACCTTTTACATCCAAATTCAAAGAATTCTGTGGATTGGTATGAATTTGTCACAAATGCAACTTTTTCGGTCAGTATAGCTTTTTTCGGAATATTTATAGCGTCTTTTTTCTATAAGCCTGTTTATTCATCTTTACAAAATTTGAACTTACTTAATTTTTTTTCTAAAAATGTTTCTAAAGAAATTGTTGCAGATAAAATAAGAAATGTCATATATGATTGGTCATATAATCGTGGTTACATAGATGCTTTTTATGGAATATCTTTAATTAATAGTGTAAGAAGATTAGCTAAACTAAATTATTTTTTTGATAGACGAGTAATTGATGGAATTCCAAATGGGGTTGGTATTACAAGTTTTTTTCTGGGAGAGGTTATAAAATATGTAGGGGGTGGACGAATTTCTTCGTATATTTTATTGTATTTTTTTTATGCATTAATCTTTTTATTAATTTACTACTTTAACTTTTAACTTTAATTTTATTAATTATTATTTAATTTTATTAATTATTAACAATTTCACCCTTTTCTTGAATTTCTGACAGTTTCTTAATATAAAGAGGCGACGGTGTTCTGCTTAAATAGTATAAACAGGTAATAAATAAAAAAAGAATAAAGATTCGAGACATATAATTTCTCAATTCTGACATAATGTACTTATTAGATCGAATAAGTACATTAGATTTAATAGAATTATTTTGCTGTATCCAGACTAATACCAATCCAACCCATTTCATGAATAAAATGTGACCAATTAACCAACCAACAAAACTACTTGTT
>JAUEKW010000026.1:0-11740 GCA_032274785.1 Ajuga reptans
AGTTGGAGGAGGGGGACGGGATTTTAAAATTTATGTGGGGCGAAATTCAAACTTTTTTAACTATTACACCGTATATATGTATACTCCCTATACAAATTTGAAATTTGAGGGGGGCGACTGCCTCCCCGTCCCCCCTGGTTCCGTCCCTGGTAACTTTAGGTTATTGATGGTCTTGGATTGTATTGTAGTTTATGTTCTTAACTTAGAATTAGTTCTTTGTTGTTGTTTGATGATAACTTTTAGGTTATTGATGGTCTTGGATTGTATTGTAGTTTTTGTTCTTAACTTAGAATTAGGAGTGGCAAAATCGGGCAGTAGCCCAGCCTAACTCGCACCATATTTTAGATGGGTTGGGCTATAAGAATCTTCGCACGAAATGTCATGAAACTTGGCCCTAAGGTCTGTGAGCCGGCCCTCCAATCTAAGTTTATTTAGTGGGCTAGGATGAGCTCACCAATTTACAGTCCGATGAACTTTCTGGTCAATCCAATATATGGGTCGGGCTGGTCCGTGGACGGTGTGAGTTACCACCTCTACTTAGAATTTGTTGGAAACTATGTCCTATGACTAGAGTATGACTAACCTATACCTTAGACAAAATTCGCTTCTTACTAATGTTGTATCACTAAGAATTAGACAATAAAATACAAAAATTTCGGAGAAATGTCTGTATTTCATTGTCTAGCATCGGAATAATGATTGACAATGGAGGCATTTTTAAGTATAATTAATGAGCTTAACAAGAGTTTTACATCCCATAAATACTTTAATTGTGCTCTCTTAATCTGAGGAAATGTCTTCATGGCCCCCTACAGCCTATTTTCATAGAAATTATACCCAATACAAATAAACCCAACCCGAAATTGGGTATACACGTCATCGGGGGTGGATTTAGGGGGCATGGGCGGCGGCCACCTCCCTTGAACTTTCAATTTTATTTTATTTTACATATAATTTTATCTAATAATTTTTATTGACACATTAATAAATAAGAGTTCGTTCCCTTTGTTTCTTCAAAATTCGCCCCTCTTTAACTATAAAATTTTGTTCTAATACTCTTTAATATAGTTAAAAGAATTATCTCGAAGAGAAAATCCTAGATCCGTCCCTGTACGACTTACGAAGAAATTTGTGTAACAGTGGGGAGGCTATCAAGAAGCCAATTGAGCAAGGAGCAAGTGCAGGTCTATATAAGGGAGGAAAACAACAAGAGAAAACATCTTTTACAAAAATACATTCAACTGTGTGAAGAATCAAAGGTATGTGACTTAACATGATCACATATTACACACACATACACGTGTGTGTGTGTGTGTGAGAGAGAGAAAAAGTGTGATGGGAGATTTGTTTGTGCAGGTAGTGGTGGACACAATGCTAGTGGAAAGCAATGCATCAGCTAAGGCCATTCTTGAACTCATTCCTGTTGCTAATATCACTACTCTTGTCATGGGAACTAACCAATCACCCTTCTCAAGGTATCTCTTTCTTCATATAATAGTCGACCCGAAAATCTTAGTACATTTTAAAGGATGAGTTGGGATAAGTTAACTAATTTTCCGACTCGATGGATTTTTGGGGCAATCCTGCATATGGCATTGGCCCGATGTACCGGACCGAGCCACCCGAATGACCACCTCTACTCCCGTCCAAAAACGATAATCATATTTCATTTTTTTATCGAAAAATAAACTTTTCCAACAAATTTCTGAGCAAATTAAATGGCTCAATCCCTTGCTTTAACTAATCATGCTATGGATGTGGGAGCATTGGAGTTTATATGGGAGAATGATTATTCCCAATAAATATTAAATATGAGTATTTAATAAATTATACAATTTTAATAAGGAAAACAATATAATTTGGGATGGACGAAAAGAATACTGGACTAGTTTTGTGAAACGGATGGAGTATTTAACAAGTATCTTGCTTAAAAGCCCACAAAGCACATCAAGGCCCAAATACTTTCTAAGCCCAATTCTTGTAATTTCATGGCATAGGCGCATAGCTATTGCCTATTAGCATATATAGGAAGGCTATGTTTGATTAGGGTTGTCCTCAGCCGGTTGACGTTAGGGGCAACATGGTGATGTTTGACATGGGCAAAGTTTGTGGTATTATTTGGTTGGGGTAAGTTGACAGTTGCGTGTTTTTTAACTTTCCTCTCACCTTTGTAATTGAAAAGACATATCTCTCTCTCTTCTCTCTCTATTTACCCTCAATTTATTTACCCCAACTAACAGTACCTCAACCTTCCCAGCCGCAATCAAACATTGTCGAAGTATATATGAATTGGGATTACATAGTATTTGGGTCAATTGCATACAAGAATTGGGCTTACAAAGTAATATAGCCCAGATGTTCCATCAATAAGCTTTTAAATTTTATTTAATATATATATATAATAGTAGACTTAATAGCAAAATAAATCATAAACTTTAAAAAAAATTACAATTTTAACATGACTTTTAGAATTTAGTAAAATAAATCATGAACTTAACATATATATGCGTTTTTATAAGGGTAAACCTTCTTGTGATTGCAAACTATTCAACCAAGTTTTATAGATCACATCCTACATTGTCACATAATTTATAAAATAAAAGTAATAAATAATTTTTTTTATCTCTTTTAATTATTAACCTAGTAAATTCCAAATATGATGTTCAAATTATACCTAACTAGCATTTGAAAAGTTTAAATCACTCGAATCGTTTCTTATGATTTTCTATAAAACCTGATGTCTATTTTTTTTTTTTCAAATTTGTTAGTTGAGAAGATAAGTAACGACATCTTTTTCATAGTCCAAACTTTTATGTATTCTTGTATTTGTTATATTATAGATCTTTGGGACAATATGTGACTCACTGTATAAAAAATTGGTCTAACAAGCTCTTAAGTTTTCATAAAAAATTACTATGATTCGAAACGCAGAGTTGTATTAAGCTCTTTGTTATTTTTGAAAAGTCATGTTAAAATTTCAATCTCGTAAAAGTTTATGATTTATTTTACAATTAAATCTTGATAATAATGTTATTGTTTTTGTAACTTTATTGTTGGTATTGTAGGCTATCAAGAAAGGGGCTAGGGAAAGGAGAATATGTGAAAAAATATGCACCAGAACACTGTGAAGTTAGTGTGGTATTTGATAATGGCAAAAAGATGAAACAAGAAATGGATTTGTCCAAATCCAATCAAAGACCTTTTGAAAGGCACTTCTTTGAGTGTGCTTGCTTTTCAGGCAAATCCACTTGAATAAAATTTTAGACTTTATTTTTCAACAAAAACAAAATCAAAATTTGTACATTTTTTGGGATCTCGGAAAAGTCGTGTAAATGAGAATGAAAAATGGATGTGACTCCAGTTCTTTAGAAAATAGGTGAGTGTTTGCATTTATTTTATTTTAATTGGTCTTTTTATGAGTCATGAACCAAAGTACATGAGAAGCAGGGACGGATTTAAGGGGTGCAAGGGGGAGCCACTATTCCAAGATCTTTTTGACGGTTTTTTGTCTATATATTTACTATGAATATATTTGGGAATAGTTAAATGTATGAATAATGATATAAAAACAGAAATTCGCATGTACTACTGTGCACGGATTTTAAATCCGTTGTGTGAAGTTTTTCATACAAATGTATATTCTGAGTTATGTTTAGTGATTATGTGAATATATAAGTTGAATTGATGAAATGTATTATAGTTTATACCAAAATGTGTTATATATATATATATATCTTGATTAAATGTATTATTATTTTTCTTTTTCATGAAATGTATTGTTGAATATGATGAAAACACTGATATTTTTCTACATAACAAATAATAACTTTCAGTACAAATACTAATACCATTTTGACAAATGTTTTCATATGTACTTATTATGTATATATGTAAATACGTTGGTATTGATATAGACGAAGTTGAAATATATCAAAATTTATTGGATAATAATAGTTATATAAATGTGCGTTTTTACTTGATTTAAGTATGATTTGACAATATTTTATAAAGTTAATTCATTTTATGTCAACAAATTCTAGAATACCCGTCGAGCTGGAACGGAAGTCGGCTTTGGCAAAAGCTATACCGAGAGTCGTTCACATTTTTGAATTTGAAATAGTGATTGAAGAATTCACATGTGAGTTGTCAATTGTCATATATTGATAAAATGGAAGAATGAATATCCAGCTTCACTAGGTGACTAAAGTCTCTCCTTAATGTGTGGGGCTGTGGCGAATTCCGTTTCTACATATACAACAAAAAATTTAACTGATAAATTTGTCAGTACAACCCTCCAACCATAAATAAACATACACGAAGAATTCCTCATTCAAAGTTGAAACCCAAATAAATTTATGGTTAATTACAAAATACAAAAAAAAAAAAAAAACTACAACATTTGGTCTAACTTTCAGTTGCAACATGACGCCATCACTATCGTTAGATATGTCTTGACGAGACATTCATTACCCTCCATCAATTTCGCAATTTACCACTTCCATTGTCGTTAATTTGGAGTGGGGGACATGACATAATAACTTCAATTGACGATTTACTGCAGTTGTAGCAATAAATAACAAATATGTTATAGATGTAGGATAAACTCGTCATGACGTATTTAATGGTAGTGGTGGTGACATAATTAGATGTAAAAAAAATACGATCAATGTTGTAATTGATTTTTTTTATATTTAGTAACTAATACAAATATATTTTAAAAGTTAATTACAATTAAAAATTAAGATCAACGGTCTTAATTTCCCTATAAATTTACGGTTAGTAAACGGGAAAACACAACCAAACATTGCACATCTTCAAAGTGGTTGAATCCGACCGTCTTCGCTAGCAAAACTATATATAATTGTCCTAACCCTAATATAGAAACTCTTTTCTGCTCTCAGTTCTCTCAAACATATAATTTTGATTTTGATTCCCCTAAAGGGAACATATAATTTTGATTTACTGTCTCAAATCTAAACCCTAATATTGATTTTTTTTTTTTTCTGCTCTCAGCTATTTCTCATCGCAAATCTTCAAACCCTAAACCTAATTTTTATCCCAAAACCGTCTCATTATGTTCAATCACCACGATCCTAGACTTCACGATGCAAGCTCTTATCGTCAGCGCCGATGGTATGTTTTTATTTCTGATGGTGTTGAATAATACGCAGCTTATGGCATATCCTTTGTTTTTTTGTTTTGAATGTTTGCAGAATTCGTTATGTATTATTTGTATTTACATATGAGTGTTTATGGTTCTACTTTGTGAAAACTGTAGTGATTTAGTGGGGCCGCCCCCGGTGATGATTCCGCCACCTATGCCAGGTGGTGCTCCGCCCATCTATGGCCGTGGTGGTCCAGCTCATGTAGGTCCTCCAATGCCACCGCCTCATATGGCGGGTGGTGCTAGGGGTGGATATCGTGGTATTGAGCATGGTGTAGGGAGAGGGTTTGGGGCTGTTCGTGGCGGTGGATTTACTGATCGAGGTGGAGGTGGTAGAGGAGGAGGCTTTGGAGGTAGAGGATTTAGTGGTGGCGGGATTGGAGGCAGGAGAGGTGGTCATGTTTCCGGGAGGGGTTTCGATCGTGGTGGAGGTAGGGGTGGTGGCAGAGGAGGTAGGACAAGGGGAGATGACTTAGATAGTATTTCTCTTCCCAAACCAGATTTTAGTGGGTTGATTGCTTTTAAAAAGGACTTTTATGTGGAGAGTCCATCAGTGATGGCAATGAGTGAACAAGAAGTTATGATGTATCGAGCGCGAAGGGAGATTACCATTGAAGGACACGATGTTCCCAAGCCTATTCGGATGTTTCAAGAAGCAAATTTTCCAGGTAATCCTTTGTTTTCTTAAAATCTATTTTCATTTAAATTTTCCATTGCAACGGTAACATGTCATGATGATCGGCCCTGAGTTAGAAGTATATTCTTGCACCTGCAAATGATCAACCATACTGCATGAGCTTATGTCAGATGTATTGGATTCACCTTTGTCCCTTGTTTTGGTAGTTAACTTATATGTGTAGTTAGCTCATCAATTAGCTTGCCTTGCAGATTACTGCCTTGAGGTCATTGCTAAATTGGGTTTTGTTGAGCCTACTCCTATCCAATCACAGGGATGGCCAATGGCTTTGAGAGGTCGAGATCTTGTAGGCATCGCTGAGACTGGTTCAGGGAAGACTTTGGCATATCTGCTGCCTGCTTTTGTTCATGTTAGTGCTCAGCCCAGGCTCGGTAAGTTCATTCTGGAAGCCGTATATTGATGAGATTTTGTATCTTTTTTCTATTCGTAATAATTTTTTGACAACATAATGTAAATCCAGCACAAGGTGATGGTCCTGTTGGGCTAGTCCTAGCACCTACTAGAGAATTGGCTGTTCAGATTCAAGAAGAAGCTGTAAAATTTGGATCACATGCAAACATACGATGTACGTGCATATATGGTGGTGCCCCAAAAGGTCCACAAATTCGAGATCTTAAAAGAGGTGATCTGACTTTGTAAATTTCCTCTGTCTTTCTCCGTGCTGTGTCTTATCTGGAAATTTATGCAACCTCATTATTATGTCAGGAGTTGAAATTGTCATTGCTACACCCGGCAGATTGATAGACATGTTGGAAGCTCAACATACTAACTTGAAAAGAGTGACTTACCTTGTTTTAGATGAAGCTGATCGCATGCTAGATATGGGATTTGAACCCCAAATCAGGAAAATTGTGTCACAGGTATTCTCATTCACTTGTCCACCTCATCCTTTTCATGACATTTTACTGAGGTGACTTGTATTTGAAGTTCATGACTTATATGGAAGTATTTATTAGGAAATGACAATGGCATTAAAATATGATAGGGCAGTATATTGATGTTGATGATAATTATCTAGAAAATCATATGCACAATTTGAATAATCCACTACTTCTGGAGTGTTAATTGGCATAGTCCAACAAATTTCGAGGTTGCATAAAATTTGAAGTTAAAGTGTTCTGTTGTCTTAGGTTAGATACATAAAAAATCTGACACAATTCTAAGTCATATTTTTGGCTGCCACTCTGCAAAACCTGCTTTCTGAACTATGAAACTGAGACTATGGAGTATTCTGCTTGTAGTCTTGTCAAATATAAGTAAGATGATGGGAGTAGCAAATTGTTTTGGTGCTTTTGCCCTTCTCTTGGGAAACCTGGAAATCTGTTCAAATATATAATGATTGTCTAGACATGAAGGTACCTGAGCATTTAGGCCATTCAGCAACATTATAGCTAAAAACAATATTTAGTAATAACTGCTGCCATTCTTATATCTGACTTGAGTACAACTTGAGAAAACATGGTGAATGTGGAGGAATTTATTTTGTTTTTTTATTGTGAACAACATTTAGGGTTCCACATCCATTGAAACATACTGCTGCAGTTTTATATGCCACTGATATCCTCTGACAAAAAAGGACCAGCTTTATTATATGCAATTCATCATTTTGGAACGCACATCTAAACTATCAGTCACTTGTTATGTCATTTTCCAAAGTGTTGATGTCTTTTGCCCTTTCTGCTTAAGCCTTGCCCACCATGGACTTGCGCTTCAATGATATTGGACAACATTCCCCTTTTGCACTCATCAACTTAGTAAAATGATGCAACTTAGAGTGCTAGAAATAGATCACATGGTGAAATATTTTAAGAATGAGTGAAAATGGAGACAATGGTTGTCTATTTCAAGCAAAAGTCAACAACTTTGATCTAGTAGTATGAAATGCTTGTTCATTCTTTTCTTATAAAAAAAATGCATATTCATTTTTTCACTTTGGTCTGCCAACGCCAGAGGGCTGTCTGTGGAGGTTAAACCGAAAGCATAAATTCCTTTGATAACCTCATTCTTTCTATTATGAATGTTATCTGCATCTAAAGTTAGACCACAATGCTAGGTCCATAAGTCTTCCTGATGAGCTCAACCTTTAATATGCTCAAGCAATCTGAATAAAATTTACCGCAATTGTACTAGGATCAACTTTAGCCAAATCTGTTGAATGCTTTTTCTCATCTTAGTTGTTTTCTTTCTGCATATCCACTATAAGATTCCATTGCAACTAAGTTGAATGCTTTTTTTGATTTGCATGTTCCATAACATTCTATCCCCCATAGTATCGTGGGTCTGAAGGTAGGTCTGCATAATCCAACAGGGTTTTGCAATTCATGAAATACGTTTTCTGCTTGACGTCCTAGTTGCCTCTACTAAAGTGAAATAGAAATTCAGATTCAAGGTCTAATTTGGGGTTTGCTGGAATTTTGGGTTCTAATTTTGTCAAAATTATCGTTTTCTGATATTGGTGTTTACTGGAATTTTCAAAATTCAGATTCGTCCAGATAGGCAGACCTTATACTGGAGTGCCACATGGCCTAGGGAGGTAGAAACTCTAGCAAGACAGTTCCTGCGCAATGCTTACAAGGTCTGCCTGACCTTTTCACCCTTGTTTTTGTATGGCAATGTCAGAGTCACCTGGTGCTTTGACCTTGACAACTGCAGGAGCTTTTTCTTGATTACAATTGAATTATTCACTTATATTATTGATTCACAACAGGTTATCATTGGGTCGGCAGAGCTGAAAGCGAATCAATCTATACAGCAAATTGTTGAAGTTACAACTGATATGGAGAAATATAATAGGTGACATAGGTTGTAGAAGCTCACATGCTTAGACATTTAAGTTCCTTGTTTCTTGACATATATTCTACTGCAGGTTAATAAGGTTACTGAAGGAAGTGATGGATGGAAGTAAAATTTTAATTTTTGTGGAGACAAAAAGAGGATGTGACCAAGTCACAAGACAACTGAGAATGGACGGATGGCCAGCTTTGTCCATTCATGGTGATAAAAGCCAGGACGAACGGGATTGGGTCCTGGCTGATTTTAAAACTGGAAAAAGTCCTATAATGATTGCCACTGATGTTGCTGCCCGTGGCCTTGGTAGGATTAGTTTCACAACTTAGGTTTAGGCTCTCATTTTGGTCTTTCAAGTACATAAAAAGGTCCCGGCTGTTCTCCACGTTCCTAATAATGGTGGTTTGGGTGCCAAAGTGTTTTGACCTAGTGATGACCTAGAAATACTTTCTTAATTTTCTGGAGAAAAAGGCTAGTCAAAAGTGAATATATTAGGTAGCGTATACCATATGAGTCTTCATCCTTATCTTATGGAATACTCTACAGGATATGTGCACTTTTGTTCTGGCCAATATTGAAATAATAACTCAATACCAGGAAGAGGACACATATGTCAACTTGAGTTGTCAGACACAAGGAGCACGTTTCGCAGGATGTGGGCACTATTGTCGGATACTAAAAGGCATATGCTGCAGCTTGTGATAGGGAAGTATGTCGTAGGTTTATGAGCTTCGATAGGTTTTATTGTTGTCTGTGTTTTTCATTTTGATAGAGGTACAAGCACAAAGCTACTTCTGGCATTTAGCTTTACAAAAAACCCAGCTCTCTTTCAACCAAATATCACTCTTGACATTTGGTTTTCCCCCAAATTACCCCCTGTTTAAGGAGGTATTTGTAAGAAAAACACAAACGTCAAGGAAGGTGATAGTAATACCCATCGAAGACGCCTTTTGTAATTTCAGAGCATAAAAGGGTGTTTTTTCCTTTATAAATAATAAGCTAAATGTCAGTGGTAGATGATGAGCTTAGTCGTTAGATGTGAGCATTGGAATTTTCTTTAAGTAGACTCTTCCATATACAGCGTGCTCCTCGCATGTGTCTGAGCAGCATAATCGGAGCTAAAGTGCCCATCCACATTTAGGAAGCTGGTAGTTGTGACAGCCGGTTGACTCGTGCAAAGATTATTTATTGATTGGACCGATGGTTTTGAGACGTGGCGGAGCTGCTACTTATCCCTGCAAAGTAAGGTAGGCACATTTTAAAAGATGTGTTATATCTCACGCATGACCGATTTGGATCTCAGGACTGCAGGGGTAAGGTGGCTATAGCTTGTTATTATGTTCTTATCTGACGTGATTTTTATTTTCATTTTTTAGATGTGAAGGACATAAAATTCGTTGTCAATTATGACTTTCCTTCAAATCTGGAGGATTATGTCCACAGGATTGGTCGAACCGGACGTGCAGGTGCCAGGGGAACTGCTTTCACATTTTTCACCCATGGAAATGCAAAGCATGCAAGAGATCTCATTAAGATCCTACAACAAGCGGGCCAGGTTGTTCCTCCTCAGCTTGCTGCTTTGGCCCATGCTGGTGGATCTGGTGGTGGTGGTAAGCATTCTTCAGTTAATATTACGTGTTTATTTGTTAAAACTGTCAATTACCTGTGGAAAACGTGCAAAAATCTCGTTTATTTTCAATTAGAGTGGATTTAATTCCATCCAAATCAGTCAAGATAGTCCAAAATAAGCAATGGAATTCAAACCCATATCAGTTCAAACGGTCACCCGTGAGTTTGCTACAATGATCTTTATATCAACCCCCAAATTCTTCAACCCAAACACAAAAGAACCCTTAGGGCTTGTTGGGGGACGGATTTGGGACTTCGACTATGGATTTTTCGGGCTCTGGCGCTGGATTTTGTAGTCTATTGAAATCCTACTCTACTATTACATCTACAACATATTATTCATCTACTTTTTCATTTCTCTCTATATTTTCTCGCTCTTTTTTAGCTGAACATTTAGGTTTTTTTTTTTTGGTTATCACCCCTATGTAAGAGCTTTTGGGATGGTAATTGGAGTTCGTCGGTTGTCGGAAAATGCCCCTGAATTATGTTCGGATCAGTACATTTATCTAGCTTATTGTTTCTGCAGCATCTAGTCGGAACTTCCGATCCAGAGGACGGGGTGATTTTGGCAACCGTTCTGGATCGAACACGGTACCCGTTGGTGGAAGAAGGCCTTTTTAGTTTTTCTTTTTTGGGCAGTGTGTAATGTATGTATAATATCTTCTTGTGATTCCAATTTGCTAGGCTACCCATGTCTGAAAATGAAAAACTGGAGATTTATTTTTGTTCCTTTTATGCGAATTATGGGTCTGTTTATTTTAATGCATATTTATACGTGTGTTTTTGTTGCCTGTAGAATTGTGTGTATGAAATGTGAATGAATATATAATATCATGTGAACGAGTGTTTGGGTAGTGCACTGGTGTGTAGAGGACTGGAATCATTTGTTATTTCGTTCCGAAACAACAATCCTGTTTTTTAAGAGTGATTTTTTAAAATTTGTCACTTGGATGAAATTACAAATTTATGGAAACAATATTTGTATAATTTCAACAATTTGTTGATCTGATTTAGTTCTATATATGTAAAATTACTTTAATTGTACCAATTATATAGGATCTTGACTCTGGAAATATTATTTTGTGATAACATAAATTACTTTTTGAGGTTTTATTAATTCTGCAGTTTTGGCCATGATGTAAAAATCCCTACTATTTATTAAAAGAGAAGGGCAAAAAATCAATTGAATTGATGATTTTCTACATTTAAGGAATTGGACATGTGTCACAAGATTACGTTACATAAATTTTTTTAAACCTTATTCATTAGTGGCAGTTGTTATTTTTTTTTTTAAAACCGTTATACATGCCCCTAATTACATGGAACCACTCCTCCATAATCTCTCAATCTACCAATTATAAAATATTTCTCTTAATCTCATTCTCCTTTTTTTTATCTAAAAATTTAAACGGTTATAACTTTTTCATATCAAATCCATTCTTGATGAAAAATATATCAAATTA
>JAUEKW010000026.1:63276-74380 GCA_032274785.1 Ajuga reptans
AAGCTATCGATTTATTTGGGTTGTTTTTGTCTGCCATTTGAAACGGAAACTCCATTCCCTACATTTGTGTTACTCTGCAAATTAAACATTTATATTTCCGACGAAGACTACTAAATGTTGTAATATGTTGGCTGTACGTATAAGGTTCATTCTTGAAGGTTTTGCGTGTGTGAATTCTTGCTGTGATATGTTGTTCTTATGCTAACACTCGTGAATATTGAATTCGCGTTTTCAGGTTGCTGCATCTTTAAAGAAGGATGTCGATGCCCAAATCCCAAACTACCCAAATCTTCCATCAAAACTACTATGCGTCCTTCACAATGTCACATTGCATGTACGCTTGTGTTAAACTAATGCTACCTTCGTCTCATTATGGCCCTTTTCAAAATTTTCATCTTCTTTCAATGCTCTAGTAATAACTATAATTGTTTCTATGGTATCTGTTAGGCTGATCCAGAAACTGATGAAGTATATGCACAGATGACGCTGCAACCAGTGCCCTCGGTAGGTTTCTCCCCTAGTTGAAGAATGATCCGGAAAAATCTTGATTGTTCGCTTATATTTACTACTTTGTGATGCAATTTCAAGAGATGGAGATAAGTGGGTTACAGATTGATAATAAGGATTTGATTTCAGTTTGACAAGGATGCTCTACTGAGATCAGATCTATCGATGAAAGTGAATAGGCCTCACACTGAGTTTTTCTGTAAAACCTTGACTGCAAGTGATACTAGCACTCATGGAGGCTTCTCTGTGCCTCGACGCGCTGCTGAAAAGATTTTCCCTCCTCTGGTAGTTCTAAGAATCGTTCTCTCCTTTTTATGTTTTTTTATAATTTTGAAAGAGTGGTGCTTGATAATACTTATGCCGATAGGACTTCTCAATGCAACCTCCTGCACAAGAACTTGTTGCTAGAGATCTGCATGAAAATGTGTGGACATTTCGCCATATTTTCCGAGGTGAGCTCAGTTTTTTATTCTAATGTATTATAAAGAAAGTGGGATTAGCTCGTACCAAGAAAACACTTAAGTACACTCAGTTTAGAAAATAGAGATTCGCTAACTCAAATTAAGAGGGGGAAGGGGAAGACCTAAGCAGACTTGGAAAGAGACTTTTGGATAAGATATGATTAAAATACGCGTCTTGGTGATGACGATGGCAAGATATGAGCTATGTAGCTGAAACCACTTAGTGATTGCCGAGAATTTCAATCTGATCATATAAGTCTGATGATTGCAATTTAGGACAACCAAAGCGTCACTTGCTTACAACTGGCTGGAGCCTTTTTGTTGGTGGGAAGAGGTTGATAGCTGGTGACTCAGTCTTGTTTATCAGGTAATCGATGGAACAGTCAATCTTTACTTTCCAAAAGAATTACGCTTGAAATGATAATAATCTTCGATAATTCACCTATGCAAACAGGGACGAAAAGCAGCATCATCTTTTGGGAATAAGACGAGCTAACAGGCAACCAACTAACTTGCAATCATCGGTGTTGTCGAGCGATAGCATGCACATCGGGATTCTAGCTGCAGCCGCCCATGCTGCTGCTAACAACAGCCCTTTCACCGTGTTCTACAATCCAAGGTCACAGACTGATACTAATTCATTCCATTGTTCTAGACTCTTCTCTGTGAGTTTTCTGATCCATTTCTGAACTTTAAAGCAGGTCTAGTCCATCGGAATTTGTCATCCCTCTGGCCAAGTACTACAAAGCCGTTTGCAGTAACCAGATATCTCTTGGCATGCGCTTCCGTATGATGTTTGAAACGGAAGAATCTGGAACAAGAAGGTACGCAATGTGCATCCCCTGAATAAACTCTTTTATTAGCCACTAGCTAAGAGAAATTACTCTTGGACATCTTTACTACAACACCTGTTTCCAACAGAAACCAACTCCTTTCATCTACACAAAGCTCAATCCGGGACCATTCCATTTGTAGCAGTATGTACAATTAACACCTAGGCCGCCTCACCCTATCCTGTACGTTAATAGACTATGTCGTCCCCAGAAGGAGGCATACTTGGCAAAAAGATTATTTCTGACTTAAAAAAATAGAACTTCTGCTGTCCCAAAGAATAGTCATGTTTGACAAATGTACAACTTTTTAGTTTTGGTCAATTAGATGAAGGTCCAACTTTTGAAAATTGTAAATTCTCACTATACGACTCTTTTTTATTCGACTTATTCAACCACGTAACTTATTCATGAAACTAAATCTTTTATTTACTTTGTCTAATAAACGAGGTATTGACTTTTAAAATTGGACTTGTTTTTTGGACAATTTTGAAACATGACTCTTTTTATGGGATCGTTGAAGCGAATCTTAGGTTAGGAGTTTTTTTCTTTCACAAATAGCCAAGTTTTTTGTTGGGGTGGGGGTGGGGTGTTGGGGAGAACTATTTATTCTTTTCTCTCTTATGTGAGTATATTGAGTATTTGCAACTTGCGTAGCATGCATTTTGTGCAGATATATGGGTACAATAACAGGAATCAGTGACCTGGATCAAGTTAGATGGAGGAACTCCCAGTGGCGCAACTTACAGGTAAGTATTAAGATACATGAAATATGCTGCTCCTAATTTTATATAAGAGGTTCGGTTGGAATGCTCACAGGTTGGGTGGGATGAGTCCACTGCTGGCGAAAAACGTAACCGCGTCTCCATTTGGGAGATCGAACCTGTCACAGCTCCGTTTTTTATGTGCCCCACGCCTCCTTTCTTCCGTCCAAAGCGCCCTAGACAACCAGGAATGCCAGGTGAGAAGGAGTTTGCAATGAATATCTAAAACTTGTTTTTCTGTTTTTTGTGTTTCTTTTTCCTTTAGTGGGATCTATCCCTATACTTTCCATTGCATCTCTTCATGATGTCTAATCATATTAGTTGACATTTTATAGTGATTAAGGAGCATTTATCATGACAAAGTGGGCAATGCCTAAATCAAATGTGATTGGGTAAGATGGTGGAGAAAGTTGATCAAAGTTATCTATTAGAGAGAGAGAGAGAGAGAGAGAGAGAGAGATGTGACATGACAGGATTTGTGGGTTAAGAAGCTCCATTCTTTTTATCTTTGTTCTGGTCCTTGGAAAGTGCATGTTATGTAAAATATCAAACAAAAACATTCTGCCTCACAATGATTTATGATTTTTGAGAAGTGCACACCTCTAATATCTCCCATGTTTCTCCCTACAGACGATGATGACCTCTCCGATCTAGACAGCCTGTTTAGGAGGTCGACAATGCCCTGGCCAGGCGATGAATTCGGCTTAAAAGATCCCCAAGCCCTGCCTGGCCTCAGCTTAGCCCAGTGGATGAACATGCAACAAAATCCTTTACCTAATTCTCTTCTGCAAAACCTTGCTGGTACTGATATTTCACGTCAACTAGGCATGGCCTCGTCTCAGAACACCCTACAGTTCAATGCTCACAGGCCCACCCAACCAGTCCAACAACTGGATCATATCCCACCTTCCACTTTTAACCATTTGGGCTCCATCATACAGCCTCAAGGCCCACAACAAAACTTAGCTGGTCAGACTGTACAAACGAGCCAAGCTCAGGCCCAGACGTTGCAGTCTCAGAGTCCTATGCATGCCCAGAATGTTCTCAACCATCAGTTTCAGAAAAATCTCTTACAAAATCACACTCAACAGCAAAATCTAACGCCAAGCCATGATGTGTCAGATAACCAAAATCAGCTTCAACGTCTACAGAAGCTCCATCACCAACATCAATCCCAATTGACACAAGCCCAAGATCAGCAGAAAACAGGCCAGATGATGGATTCCTCTCAAGAAGCATCCCGTGTTCATCCCCAGTCACATGTTACTAGCCAGCAGATGACGAGAAATAATAGCCAAACCTTTCGGTTCGGTCAGCCACCTCAGCACCAGCAATCTGGAATCCTGTCAGAAGTGTCCGGACATGTGGGAAGTACCTTGAACTCGATGACCCATCAGCGTTCAGCTGGTGGTCGTGGCCACTCTGCAGTCACTGATGATGTTCCATCTTGTTCGACATCACCGTCTACAAACAACTGTCCGAACGCAGTCCAGCCTGTAATGAATTCAAGTTGTGTAGAGCATATGTCTTTTAAGGATCTGCAGCAAAAATCGGATGTTAAGCCTTCAATAACTATATCCAAGAATCAGGGCCAAGGATTTTTTGCATCACAAACATACCTTAATGCTGCTGGAAATCAAATTGAGTATCTGGATAGTTCGTCGTCAGTCACCTCAGTTCTTTCTCAGAATGATGGCCAGATAGCAGCCCAAAACAATTCCATTACATTCGATTCTCAGTTCCACGGTGATCAACTAAGGAGCAATGTTTCCTTTGGGGCTCACATTGACACTCAGTTGGATATGCCGATAATGCATGAACCGTTGATTACCAAGGACATGGTGGGGCCAGGTAAAGATTTCTCGAATAATCTCTCATCTGGGGGAGGCTTGCTTTCAGCTTATGAGGACCCCAAGGAAGCTCAACCTGAACTCTCGTCATCCATGGCCTCCCAGTCATTTGGGGTGCCAGAAATGGCATTCAATTCCATTGATTCCACAATAAATGATGGTAGCTTCATGAATACCGGTGGTTGGGCCCCTCCACAAATTCCTAGGATGCGTACGTATACGAAGGTTGGTTGTTTATGAAAGCAATTATTGAACTTTAATTATTAAAGCATTCTGTGTTTAATCAACTGTATTCTTGAAGGTGTACAAACGAGGAGCTGTTGGCAGATCAATTGATATCACACGCTACTCGGGCTACGATGATCTCAAACAAGACCTGGCTCGTAGATTTGGCATAGAGGGACAACTGGAGGACAGGCAAAGGATTGGTTGGAAACTTGTCTATGTGGACCATGAGAATGACGTCTTGCTTGTCGGCGATGATCCTTGGGAGTACGTTTCGAAACCTCATTTCCTTTCATCATTACCACGATTCTCATTCAACACTTAAAATTCCAATTTACTAGTATGCTTACACGGTCTTGTTTTTCTCTGGAACCAGGGAATTTGTGAGCTGCGTGCGTTGCATCAAGATCCTTTCTCCGCAGGAGGTCCAACAAATGAGTTTAGATGGAGATTTTGGAAACAATGTTATTCCAAATCAAGCTTGCAGCAGCTCAGACAATGGTGTCAGCTAGTTGGAGAGATGTTTTAATCACTTATGTTCCACACTGGAAGGCTTTAAGTAGTTGTGCCATTGGCATGTTGCTCGATGCATGCTAGAACGAGAAGGGTGGCCAAAGATCAATCGACCGAGAGGATGATACGCTGGTATGCTGACCCCAGTAAAGTTACGGGTGAGAAGTACACACTTATTTTGAAGCTGTTGGGGGGTTAGGGGGTGATTGTACGGAAGGTGCATCGCCCGCTCATAGATTCGACTAGCTTGTGTAATGTTTGGTGAGTTATTATCTTTTCCACGGTTATTTATCTCTATTTCACTTGGGAAACCTTGATGCCCAGTAAGTTGTATTGTAGCAAGAAGAGCTTGTAATGTGTGTGCGTGATATAACTTGTAATTGTAAATATGATATAGATCATACTTCAAATTTTGGCTCCCAATGAAAAGGATGGAGAATATAATGGTAATGGGCTTAACTAAGAGGTCTAAAAGTCTAAATACTCTAGTAATTAATGCAAAAACTTCTGTGCATCGGATATTTAGCTCTGGGTTCAAGTGGTATTTTTCCCCTACACAACTCATCCGCTGATTCTTCAACATCAATCAGTTCGGACCTCCACTTAGTTTCACCCAAGCTTCATCCTAGTCATGGATAAATTACCCAGATTTGGGTCCATAAG
Source organism: Ajuga reptans (assembly GCA_032274785.1). Taxonomy (NCBI): domain Eukaryota; kingdom Viridiplantae; phylum Streptophyta; class Magnoliopsida; order Lamiales; family Lamiaceae; genus Ajuga; species Ajuga reptans. The sequence continues at coordinate 69,090 of JAUEKW010000026.1, forward strand.
CAGTGGCATACCGTGTACTTAGTTTTCAGAGTGTACTTTAAAAATAAATTAACTTGTCTAACTAGAAGGTATTTCGTTATTACTTTATACGAAAATATTACTTGTTATCTTTCCTGTAGTGCCATGTGTATTGGTAAAAGTTCATTTGTATGTCATCTTGGGTGGTCACTAGGCCCAATAACATATGTTGGGTCAGATTAAAATGCTCTCACCACATCTTATGAAAATTTCCTCTGGTCTACCCTTACTTAGATCCAGTTCAACACACCCTAGTGGGAAAAAATCACAATTCGTTCCGTAACTATACCCTCATCCGCTAAATGTTCCAAAACTTTCTATTTTTTCAATTTCGTCCCGTAACTTTCTGAATTGTTCGTTTTCAGTCCCAAAATTTGAATTTTAACAAGAAAGTACCACGTGCTGGCTGAAATTAGAGGTTTCAGGCAATTTTAGATGACGTGGCGCCGGAATCTTCCATAAAATTAGTATTTAATTTTTTTTCTTATAGAAAATACACATCATCCAAATAATTATTTAATCACCTAAAAAAAATACAAAACCAATTAAAATAGTTCATAAATAATTAAAAGATAATTTGAAAAATAAAATAAAATAAAAAAAGAAATTTGTTCCTGTTCATTAAATTAACAGAAAAAGAAAACAATTTTTTTTTCTGGTAAATCAAAAATTTCTGCAAAAAAGAAAAAAAAAATATCATGTGCATCATCTTCTTCACCACCTCCCAATCCCTGTTCATCATTTTCTCGAGTATCTCTATTACAAGGAAGATACTGTTATAGTCGTTGATGTTACCGTTATTTTAAATTTATGCTTCTTTCTTTTATTTTGGTAGAATCGTGTTCCGTCTTTTCTTTTTGTAGATGCGCCTCTGTTAGTAAGGGTTATGCCCCTTACGGAGCCATTTCAGCTGAGTCGTGCGACATCATTTTAGCACTGCAGAATTGGTTAAATAGTACAGAGTACGTGAGAGAGTGCATGTTTTGGCTTTTACAGTAAAGATCTCTGAATTACCCTCCCATTTCTCTCTGTCTTCTCTCTACTTTCTCTCTCTTATTCCTTTATCTCCAAGTTATGGTGTGTTTGGTTCTAAGTCACCACCTTGAATCATAACATTTGGTATCTAGAGCACTGATCCTGGACTGTTGTTCCAATGGCTCAAACACATGCACAACGTATTACTACTTTGGAGGAGCAGCTGACAGAACTCAAAACGATTGTGTTACAAAGCAAAACGGAGGTGGGCGAGCTCAAAACAACGGTGTTACAAGGAAAGACAGAGGTGAACAATCGTTTGGATGACTTTGTGGAGCTGCTCAAATCGCATATCGAAGCCTTCAAGGAGATGAGCAGGATCAACAAAGGCAAAGAGCCTCGCAATATCCAAACAGACAACTCAAGCTCGGGATCTGGTACTATTCTACAAACTCCCCCTATGGTTAGAAATGAAACTGGAATCTTATCTCCAGTCCCTAGAAATAGAACTGGTGAATCATTGGCTACTCAGAGAACACCCAAGTTTGACGTTCCTCGTTTTGATGGAGAGAATCCTAGATTATGGCTCAGAAAATGCAATAGGTATTTTACCTTTAATCCGATGTTCGATTATGAGAAAATCATGATGACTGCTATGAATTTAGATGGGTTAGCTGACCAATGGTATGTTGATTAAGTGGAGGGAAATGAGAATATGCCTTGGGAACATTTTTCTGACATGATCTTAAGAAGGTTTCTCAATGCAGAAGGGCTGGGTATTGTGGGTTTGTTTAACAAGTTGAAACAAACTGGAAGCGTGAACTCCTACATTCAAGAATATGAGGAACCGAAAGCGTTCATGGTTGAAATGAACAAAGGCTTGTCCGAGGATTACTTCATTTAAAGCTTCATAAGTGGACTAAGGGTGGAAATAGGGAAAATGGTGGAGATGTTGAGCCCACACAGCATACTTGATGCTATGCAACTGGCTGTGAAACAAGAACATATGATCCAACTAATTCTCAAAGGTCAGAATGGGGTGTACAAACCAATGAATTCACCACATTACATTGAGTGGAAGGATGGTAGTGAGAACTCACAGAAACCAAAACCAGCAAATCTTCCTGTAAGGAAATTGAGTCATGAAGAAAGGGAGGCAAGGAGAAAGAAAAACACATGTTTTAACTGTGATGAAACATATCATATAGGGCACAGATGTACGAAGCCTTTTGTTATTATAAGTGAAGATGATGATGAACCACCTGACAAATTAGTATTTGGGGAGATAGAAGAAGATGAAACGGAACCAGTGATATCGCTCAATGCCTTAGCTGGACATACTAAGCCGGATACAATCAAGCTTGAGGGCAATTCAGGGGGAAAAACCCTCACCATCCTGTTGGATACCGGAAGTCTCACAGCTTCCTTGATCCCACTACAACTGATAGGTTGGGATGTGTAGTAGAGTACACTACACCGTTGTGTGTAACTGTGTTAGATGGAGGAAAAGTGGAGTGTGACTCGAAATGCTCCCAATTCGAATGGGAAATGGGAGAGTGTAGATTCAGCTCGGCAGTTAGGTTGCTGAAGTTGGGAGGGTGCGATATGGTTATTGGGGTTGACCTCTTGAGCCAATTGGGCCCAATAACCTTCAATTTTAAAAGACACTCAGTTCAGTTTGAGAAAAGAGCCAGAACCATAACCCTACAGGGCACACCACCAAAAGTAAGGGTGAGCATGATCACTGCTAAGCAAATGAAGAAAGTGATCAGAAAGGGTGGAGGGGAGTTGACGGCTTATTTGTGTGTGATTTCGGGGACGGAAGTCAGGGAGGAAAATCAAGAAATGAAAGAGATTCAGTCGCTGCTAGACGAGTATAAGGGAATCTTTGCAACTCCGACAGAACTACCACCAGAAAGGAAATGGGATCACAAAATCCCTATCAAGTTGGGGATGGAGCTTGTCAAATAAAACCCCTACATGTACCCCTTCTTGCAGAAACAGGAAATCGAGAAGCTAGTACTTGAGATGCTTAAAACTGGAGTGATTCAACCTAGCAACATCCCCTATTCATCACCGGTGTTATTGGTAAAAAAGAAGGATGGAAGCTGGAGATTCTGTGTGGACTACAGAAAACTTAACTCCATTACCATAAAAGACAGCTATCCCATACCATTGATAGAGGACTTGTTGGATGAATTGGGAGGTACAAAAGTATTTTCAAAGATCGATTTAAGAGCTAGGTATCACCAAATCAGAGTGGCTCCTGAAGATATCTATAAGACAACCTCTATTACTGCCTCGGGGTTGTATGAGTTTAGAGTTATGCCCTTCGGCTTAACCAACTCCCCGACAACGTTCCATAACCTCATGAACCAGGTATTCCACCCGTATCTGAGAGATTTTGTTTTGGTCTTCTTTGACGACATTCTAGTGTACAGCAAAACCACTGAAATGCATATGAAACACTTAGAGGCAGTTTTCCAACTACTCAAAGAGAATCAGATGTATGCTAAGCTTTCAAAGTGCACTTTCGGCCAATCCCAAGTGGGGTATCTTGGGCATATTATCAGTAACGAGAGAGTAAGTGTTGACCCTGAGAAGGTCAGGGCAATGACCGAGTGGCCTATTCCCAAGACGGTTAAAGCACTGAGAAACTTCTTGGGCTTGACGGGGTACTACAGAAAATTTGTCAGAAACTATGGGGTAATTGCTAAACCACTAACAACGCTCACCAATAAAGGGCAATTTTATTGGGATAAAGCTGTCGAAGAAGCCTTTAACGAGCTGAAGAGAGCAATGGTATCTGCACCAGTACTAAGATTGCCAGACTTTTCAAAACCTTTCATAGTAGAAACTGATGCTTGCTATGGAGGGATGGGTGCCGTCTTGACTCTTGATGCAGGAGTAGCACCCACTTGCGTATCTCAGCAAGTCCTTGGGGGTTAAGAGCCTAGGATTGTCTATTTACGAGAAAGAATTCCTAGCAATCTTACTTGCCGTGGAAAAATTGAGGCACTATCTACTCCATGGGCTATTTATAATCAGAACTGACCAAAAGAGCCTGAAATATTTATTGGAACAGAATATCTCCACATTACTACAACACAAATATCTCACTAAACTATTGGGGTTTGACTATACCATAGAATACAAGAGAGGTATCGAGAACAAGCAGCTGATGCCTTGTCCAGAATGGAAGAAAGCCATTGTGCTGCAATATCCGTAGCTCGACCATTGTGGATGGATGAACTTCAAGGAAGTTATAAGGTAGATTCAGAAGTGCAAGCTATGATTATGGAGTGTCTAGCTGAGCCATATAATGTCTCATATTTCTTTTATTCTGCTGGTTTGTTGAGGTACAAAGGGAGACTATATGTGGGAAAAGCTGGTGATCTAAAACTCAAGATAGTGGAGTATATGCATGCCTCGGCCGAAGGAGGGCATTCTGGGGAAGCTGTTACCCTTAACAGGGTCAAAACCTTGTTTTGGTTGCCTGATCTCAGAAAAACAGTTCATGAGTTTGTTGCTGCTTGCCATAAATGCCAGATTAGCAAACACGAGCACCTCAAAACACCAGGGCTGCTGCAACCCTTGTTGGTGCCAGGACAAGCATGGATACACATATCCATGGACTTTATTGAGCAACTACCTAATTCTGCCGGAAAAGACACAATATGGGTGGTGGTGGATAGGTTTACCAAATATGGCCATTTCATTGCACTAACTCATCCCTTCACAGCTTCAAAGCTAGCCAACATATTCCTAGACACCATCTGCAAATTACATGGACTCCCACAGAGTATTGTCTCAGGAAGGGACAAACTCTTCACAAGCCAGTTTTAGCAACAACTCTTTCAACTGTTAGGTGTCCAACAAAACATGAGCTCCGCATACCACCCTCAATCTGACGGACAAACGGAAGAGTAAACCAATGCCTAGAGAACTACTTGAGGTGCATGTGTGTGGAAAATCCAAAGAAATGGGCTTCTTGGCTGCCCATGGCAGAATTATGGTACAATACATCCTACCACTCTACCATTAAAATGTCCACTTTCCAAGCATTGTATGGATTCACTCCAACACCACTGGCTTTTGGGGGAATGATGCAAAGTAATGTAGAAGGTGTTGAGGCCACCTTAAGAGATAAACAAGTTGCTCATGATAGAGTATACAGTAAAGCAAACTTTTGTTGCGCTTTGTGGATGTATATTTAATTCTCTTATTATCTGAAATAAATATTTTCACATTATTGCTGTCTTTACTGATTGCTTGTATGTCTCTTATCTTATATTGTA